>RJWT010025971.1:0-15976 GCA_004365215.1 Cuniculus paca | reverse complement strand
ATAAAAAAGAATTGTAAAACTTTTCTTGAATTAATCACCAGACTAGACTTCTAGTTACCCTTCATGATTATTTGAAATTGTTTGCCCTGATTTCTAAGGAGCTACGTATTTTTCAGGAAACACTTTTATTATATGAAGAATATGTTCAGTAAAATAAATGTAGTGAAATGAAATGTTTTAGGAGCTAGTCTCCAATATTTCAATTTATTTTCAATATATCAGCTGTTCATACTTCTGTTTATAAGTTTCGGTTGCCTAGTGGCAACAGTTCATTTTTGTTAACTATTAAAAAATGCATACAGTATCAAATGCTCTGTTTCAGTGTGAACACAGACAATAAAATTGATGCTTGTACCTTTTTTATTTCTCTAACATTTCTCCATGTTTTACTTTTTCCTGGCAGTTCTTAATACACACATATTTTCTGTATTTTATAGTAGACTATAAATAGTACTAAATACTAAATATTAGGTATATGTGAAAATGTTTTTAACTGAAGTTTTATAAAAACTAGATTTAACCCAAAATATAGCAGATGGAATAAAAGTATCCAAATATGTCAAGTAAAATTCATTTCAACCATCACCTACAATTTTCAAAGTCAGCAGGTTGAAAGAATGATTTTGCCACTTCTTTTTCAGCTTTTAGCTGCCTTGGTGGGAACTGGGCAGCATTCATTAAGATTTGAGTCCTCACGCAATCAGGACATTCAGGCCTTTTTACTAAATTATCTTTTGTCCTAAAATTCGCCATGCTGTTTAAAAAAAAAAAAAAAACCTAACAGGTTAAAAACATTAGGATCTACACTGTTTCACCTTCCTTGATGTCCAGTCAACACAACTCTCTACAGACATCAAAACTGTGCAGTCAAAATTTCATGCTGTATGCAAATACAGCAATGCACTTATCCATTTGAAATTACATGAAAGAATTCGTGGAAATCTTTAGAAAATATAAATAAATGTTTTGCTATGTATTCACATATACGCGTGCACATGCCTTCTGAACATTACATTGATTTTTTTTTCTGAGAGTTTCTGAAGGACTTTCTATTAACAGTTAAAGCAGATGGGTTTCATTAAAATGTCCAGATCCTCCTTTCTCTAATCATCTGCCTCGCCCAATCTGAGGGGAAAAGGGCAGAGCTATGAGGAATCTCTTCTAGCCCTCTCTGCAAGGCATCTGCTAAGACCTCATTCATCACCGTGAAAGCTGTGAATGGATAGCCTTGGAATACCCCAAGGTCTCACTGGGAGTGGTGCTGTCACGCCTAACCCCTCCTTTCACGAAGCAAAAGCAGCATGTACTTTTGTCAAACTGTCAACGAACACTTCTCTCTTGATACAGTTTGCTTAACCCAAACTTCTGCAAAATGTTGACTGGTCACAAATGTTTCATTTTGGAAAAATAAAATGAAATGAATAAAACCCCACAGTTGCCATAATATGGTACTCACAAATGAGTACTTTTGTCTCTGTGATAGCTGGATGTGTGTATAGGATTTATTTGTCTCCGGAGCAGTTCAAATGATTTAGGAAAGAAAATGGCTTTCTAATTTGATTGACAATGATACTGCTGGGCTATGTGAGCTACATAGCTACTGCATATGATCACCCCCAAATACCTCTCCTATCAACCTTTCTAAAAAGGATAAGAGATTGTTCAGTCATTCATAATGTCCTAGACCTACTGTTCTTCTGACTGACTAAAGAAGTTATGGATGATTGCAATTCAAGCAACAACACACCAGTCCCTTAGGACCACCTCTGTTCCCACTGGGAGTGGCCACTGATCATGTGTTAAGTATATAGCCCACACTTACTTTCAATCACACATGCCATAACTTCTTGAACAAATGAAATTAAGGCTAGAATCATCACGTGCTTGTTAAGTACAGCGTGAACTACTTCAATCAATTTGTTTTTAGAGGTGGTATGAAAATTATGAAAGACAGACAATGGCATTTGTTATGCAGTGTATGATTTAGTCCAATAAAGCATGGAAATTTCTTCTAAACCTTGTATTCTCTTGACTCCCTTAGTGATTCGACTTCCTAGTTGTTCAAAGAATAAGGCACTTCAGAAATTGACATGCACAGAGACAGGACAATTCCAAACTCTCAACCTTCCCTTAGTTTCCATGGGGTGTCTTTAGTCACAAAGTAGTTTTTTACATTTTAAGATTTCATATGTTTTTATGTGTCACCATCCCTACATCTCTTTAATTTGTCACATAATGTGCTGGTTTTCATAGGAAGTACTTTTATTTATAAAAAATTATCTTAACCTTCTTTTTTTTTTTTTTTGTTTTGGGACTCGAACTCAGGATATTGTGCTTGCCAGGCAGGCGCTGTGCCACTGAGCTATATACCTGACCCTCATTTCACCTTCTTAATGTCAATGCGTTGTGGTGTAGTAGTTTTCCCATTCATAAATACTTGAATGTTTCAATATAAAATTTGTTGCAACTGCACAGCCTAAACCCTCATGTTTTTTGTTTTGTTTATAATTCTTTAGGAAGCCTATCAAATTAAAACAATAACTTTTCAAGGGATTTTATAATTTTCCATTCCACTTAAAAATTTCATTACACTTCAAAATTTTAAACTGTCATAATAGAAGGATTGTAAATAATTATGCAATTGTAAATAATCATGCAATTGAAAACTTCTCTATGGTTTTTCAATGTTTAAAATAGTTAATTGATGTACATTACTTCAAATACTTAAGAAAATCATACAAACTTACCAAATAAAATGTTAGTGATATTGTTCAAACCCTTTGCTGTTGTAAATAAACATTTTTAGATTTTAAAATAAAATTGAAAGTTTATATTTATCACTAAAAAAATTTTAAAATGTGAGATTCTCCCTCAAGGAATAATTTCTCAATTCACCAAGTATATACAGAGTACTCTGAAATTCAAATATTAATAATTCAGGTTAAATTCATTAAAATATTTTCTACTTTATATAATGTCTTATTAAAAAATATGCTTTAATAAATTATAATTACACCATCCTAAATCCTTGGTGTTATCTCTCCTTATGTTTATGGTTGTTTAGAATAACCAGAAAAATAATTTGGGATTTGAAAGTTGCCTTCCAAACTCCTTTTAAACTCTATAATTTTTCTATATTACTCAAAGAAGTCATTATGATACAAATGTTTATGCTATGTAATTACCTACTTTTGAAATCGAATAGAAACCTGCAAACATGACCAAGATGCCAGGCTATTTAAAAATGTTTGATTTTTTGTGCTTTTTTTATACATTTAAATGAGTTTTTATTTAAACATAATAAACACTTTGAACCATATAATTCTTTAAGAGCATAAAATAAAATCTGAGGTTTTCTTTATTTCTCATAATTCCAAGATCTGGGCTATGCCATACATCCTAGACTTATGAAAATACTTGACTGAATTCACTACAAATGCAGTGTGATCATTGGTTATATCTCTTTGGGCACAAGCCTTCACACATTTTTCCACAACTAATCAAGCTGTCGCCCTCTGATGTACTGTGTTTAACTAGTTCGGCCCTTTCAAAGAAATTGATAGGAGGAATGTGATACTCAAACCTTCTATAATCTCACACCATTTTACCTGTCATTATTACTCAGTGCAAATTCACTGATTCTCTGCAAGTATTTTGCAAAAAATAATAAATACATCCATAATAAAACAAATCAAAGCAAACATTTCCTCCCCCACAAGATTATACACACCTAGAGTGACCGTTTCTAAATTTCTTCTGATGCTTCAACTGTATTTTGTATAATTTGGTGAAGGAACAAATTAAATGCTGCTAAGTAGGCTAATAGTATATGTATTAGCTAAAGTATACTTTTTTAAAAGGAGATATTAAATTATAAGGGAAAGGGAATTGGGTTAAAATTTAGGAAAGCTAAATCAAATCTGTAACTAACTTGCTGAGCTTGTAATATGGATGACATAACTCCACTGATTGCTAAATTCCAATTAATTATGTAATAATTATAGTAATGCTCAAGTTAAGTAGTAGTTGAGGTAAGTAGTATTATTATGATTAAGAATTGGACTTTGAAGGTAGTTTGCTCAAGTTCAGATTCTGATTATGATTTACACTTTTGACCTTGGAAAATTTACATAACTTTCTTAAGCCTGAGTGTTCCTATGTGCTAAATGAAAAAAAAAAAAAAAGACCTAACTTACAGTATTGTTGAATGAATTGATTCTTATGTAGCCCACAGCAGTATCAGAAGGATTAAATAAGTGTATAAGAAAATGCTTTGAATAACATGAAGCACTAGGATGAAAAGACATCACTCAAGTTACTATAATGTTTATAATTTTCTATGAGGGCTGGGGATCTAGCTCAGTGGTCTAAGCGCCTGCCCGGCAAGCGCAAGGTTGTGAGTTCAATCCCCGGTGCCGCAAAAAAAAAAAAAAAAAGTAATCTCTTATAATTTTCTATGGCAGGTTTTTAAGCTTCTCTTCACGTAGAGTTTCAGAAAGGTACCACAATTCTCTTATGTCCTATAATATTTTGTATTAAAACTATATAAAGCCAAAAGCATGATTAGTTTATAAATATTAACTAAAACTATTGTATCAGCATCAAAGGACTGCTCACCCAGGAAATAACATACACTTATATATGTATCATTAGCGCTGTTTATAAAAGTCAATCTAGTGACATATGTTCTTTATTCACATTTTGGATTTTTCTCCTTCAGGTAAACTTCCTAAGAGTAATACATGGCCATCTCAGCACTGAAAGTCCTGTACACCAGTACCCCCAAGATCTGGGCAAACCAGAGCAGTTAGATTTCTCTCACCTTTTTCTCTAACTCCTGAAATGTTTGCAATACTCTTATATGTGGCATGTTCGATAAACATCTATTTAGAAAAACAATTAAAACAAATTTAAAAGCCATCTATTAGTTCACTGTACACAAAGCATTTTCCTTCACTGTAGAATATGTCTTGGGTTTATATGATGAAGAAGTTACCAGGTAAATTGATGAAGGTCCAGGAAAGTCAAAGAAGAATAAACGAGAGAGTAAATCCAATAGTGCAATAAAAGGAAACTACCCAGAAAATTTTAATATACAGTAATTAAATTTCTTTTGCATTTATTGGAAAGTATGAGGGGCTGGTATTAACCAGACAAAGTAAAAGCGTATTAAATTAAGTGTCGTCAATTGGCATTAACTTTTATTTTAATAAGAGAGTAATTATATGTTTAACAAATATAGTTTATGAGAATACAGTGATGGGCCATTAGAGTTAGGTGTTATAAAATATCTTTCTCACTTAAAGATTCAAAATCTTTTAATAAACAATATTTGTTGAAAATCATACACGATTAAATGAAGGCAATAAATATTTCTGCTTTAACAGAAGCATGGGAAATGAACTCTGTGGATTGAGACTGCTAATGAATACTCCCAGAGTCTGCTTGGTTATTCATCTTCTGAAAGCCCCATCAGGGACTCCTGGTCTTGGCCGTCCCCGGAGATCTCTTGCAAGCCTGATACGCTGCTGCTTTGCACTCCCATCTTTGTGATAGTGCATCAAAGGGTTAGAGGTTCATAAGTCACACTTTCTGCTCCTGTCCCTGTTAGTAATATCAACAGAGCATACTTTCTGAAGAATTTTAAGTACTTCCAACCACTGTTGGAAACAGGAAGGGCAAAGGTAAAAACACAAAATTTTTTAAAAAAGGAAGTAAAGGCAACAACATTGAACTTCAAAAAAAGAAAGAAAGAAAAATGCTTGTTTTGCATTTGGACTAAGGTTAGGACTTTTTTCTTCCTGTTTTCTAATTCATCCACCCCACGATCCTTGTGAGGGCAGAAAGTCAAACAGACTCCTCCTTGTGTACCTCTGGACTCTGGGTGACTCCAGCTCCGAGCTCCCACTGACTTCAAAGAGGGTAAAGGCCACGGAAGAAACCCACAGGGTGCGGAGGGAACGAGGCTGGGTACAAAGCAGTCAGTTAAGTCATCTGAACTGTAGCATTGTTTCCTCAGCATCATCTGGTGGGTTCAATTAAGTTCTACTTTTGGTATTACACAACAGATACATTTTTTTTCTTTAAGTGAAATGGAAACATCTGTATGTTGTCAAAAATGTAAACTCTCGAGAAACAATAATTTTGAATGTTTTTATATATATAGAAATATCCAACCAGACAGACATTAAGAATATGTCCCTCCTCTCACTTTAGAGGTTCGTATAATACAGAAGCTACTCTGCCAATGTTTATAACTTTGGCGATGCCTATGTACAGTGAGAAATCTATAATATGTTCAAAACCGTTTGCTCTATGATTACCAATTCAGGAAAAAGAGAGAGACAGAGACAGAGAGATGGAGAGACTGTGAGACAGAGAAAGAGAGAGAGGCAGACACAGAGGTAGAGACAGACAGTCAGAGACAGAGACAGAGAAAAACAGAGGTGCTGAGATGATGTGAAGCGAGAGGAAATTGCTATTATGTAATAGATTTATTACACAAACATTCTTTCAAGTGTAAATTTTATGCAACAGTGATTCTCCTCTTGCCTTCTGTTTCACCTCCAAGTACTTATTCTTGATTTTATTTTGAAAAGCCAAAAAGAAACACATGCATTCTTTTATTCTACAGTGGTTTTACTCAAAATGTATCATTAAAAATGTATAGCTTACTTATGTAACTATTTACGTTCAAGTCATGCTATGATGTTACTATTTTTAACCTGCTGTTTTATACCCCAATTCTTTTCTTTTCCTTTTTTCTTCTTTTCTGGCTGCATGTTGGGCATTTTAAAGTACTGCTGTCAAATACCATCTCACAGTATAATTGCTAGTATTTCCACTAAGGTTTCCATGTTTCTATGTGGAAAGCTTTGCATGAACATTGTGTTATCCTTCTTCCAAAAATCTAATAATGAGCCTTGCAACTGGGTGACTAATTGCTTCCAGAACTTATCACTTCCAAACACTCACTTTGAATGTTCCACCCCTGGGACATGAGAAGCTCATCATTCCACCCATTTCACTGATCACTTTACCTCCCAAATAAGTAAACATTGGTGCCTTCCATCATCACTAGAGTAGAAACCTACTAGCCATAACCAGGTTTATGCTGATAGCAGCATAGTTTACTTCAAGGGCTTTTACTCTTGGTGAAACATGAAAAATTAATATTTGAGGGATTTTCACAGAGGAGAGTAAGTTAAAATCATGATTTTTCCCTTGTGCCTCCGACTTACAAAATCCAGGTTCACATAAAGCACAATACGCGTTACAGGCGCTTCCCTAGGGATCAGCAAATTTGTCCAGTGGGAGACACCTCAGGTTAAATCTGTCTATATGGTTTGGTTTCTTTTGTCTGTGGCTACTTTTTCCAATAGCACACTGGAGTAATTGCAGCAGGGACCATACCACCATCTACGAATGGGTAAGTATTAAAACCTGGCCCAAGAAGAAGTTTGCCAACTGCCTCTCTGGTCAAAAACAATAATAATTCTTAGGATAGACTTTTGACCCTGGTTTCTTCTCTTCTCTTTCCCAGTGAAACGTGGGGGCCAATCCAGAAGCAATATCAGATGTCCTCCAGCCACTCAGTCATTCACAATAGGATTTCTTAATTTGAATTTGATGAATAAGAATTTTTTTTGGAGATAAAAAATTTGTGTGTATGTTTCTTTGCATGAATGTTCATTTCCCAGAGTAACATATATTGGTTGGTTGACGGTAGATGCTGGTGGTTCTGAGCTTTAATCTTAAGTATAACACTTCGGCAGTGTCCAACTTTTCACAGGTTTCTAAGGTTTCCTAAAGTTTAATTGTCTCATTAGAAAATGATGGAGCTATTTATATCACTTGAAAATTCTTAGGATGAAAATAAATATGACTTCATGTGCATAAATTCACAGTGCATATGTACATGTTCACTGGCAGGTCTTCATCACTGGATAGGAAACTTACTAAATATTCACTGCAGAGAAATCATACTTGCCACTCTTACTTCTGAATCAAACTCAACCTAAGAAAACTTAACCATCATAATAATAAACAGAGTGTTAAATAATTTAAGAGTAAAATGAACTGCATCCGTGCTTTCACAGACAATAGAAAATGAGCAACAGCCAAAGAAATATAATAAAATACAGAAATAAAGAGCTTGTATTGAGTTTACACCTCATTTCTAAGGGTAGACACAAGAAAATTTAGTTATTTCTGTAAACATAGAAAAGCAGTATCAGAGCAGTTTTAGATTTTTATTTTAGTCTTTTATTTTATTTTATACTATTATGACAGTTTTATTTGTCAGAAAATGAAAAAAAAAAAAAAACAGAAAGCTAGATTAGGCCACCAAAGAAGATAAATTAATAAAGTTTCCAGAGATCTGGTGAATTATCTTAAAGATAATGCAGTATAAATACATATTTAATAATTAAAGATTGAAAAAGTAAGTTGCTGAAATACCAATTTTTAATTTTTTATCAAACAGAAATGATAAATGTGGTTTTTGAAAACAGATTTGCCTATTTCACATCCTTTCCCATCTGAAGTGGTACCAGCAGTGTTGAGAATGACAGTACATATGTTATGACTGTTTGAATTTCTGAAAGCCTTTGGTTAAATTCTGCATAATTGGTTCCTGCTTAAGACAGAGTTTGCAAGAATTCAGGAGGAGACATGGGAGTAGATAAAGAATGAGTGGAAGAAACACAAAGCAGACACTCCTGGTAGGAGGAACCAGGTTAATTCTGGGGGGAAGTATTAAGAGGGTTCCACATGGAGCACAACTTAGATCTTGGCTGACTTTTATCTGAATAACTGACTCAGACAGGGGGATCAGATGTAAGTGGTTACATTTGCAGATGCGATTGGAAGACAGCGAACAGGGAGACAGTTGCCAGAGAAATTCGGAAAGCATGAATGTACTTTATTATAGCACCAAAGACCATCACATGGCATTTAATAGTTATAAACACATTATGCTCAGAATTCATTTACATAAACATGCAGGGGAAGAGGACAAGCAGTAAAGCTTTAAAGTATAGACACATATGACACAGGCTAAAATAATAACCCATGGAACTCTGAGTTTTGAAATTTCCACAATTAACACTTTGGAGACTTAAATCTCATGACTGATTGGGTAAAACATCATTGGGTTAAATAGAAACATGGAAATGATACCACTTTGAGACTAACTGTGTTGCTTGGAGAATTATGATAGATTTTGAAATTTTCTCAGCATGACAGCAGTTTCAAACTACTACCCACAAGTTAGCTACCCAGTTCTGACCTTGCTGTGAAGTGAAAATCCCTGGAAAAGTCAATTTGAAAATAAAAGAGAAAGGGTAGGCTAAGTGCTTGATGTGATCTCTTTCATAGGTTCGTATGTATAAACATGGTAACATAAAGTGAATCTGATAACTTTGAAAAGATACCTGACTGGATGAATGAATGAATGAATGAATGAATGACTGTGAGGCTGATACTAGATTGTTCTTCGTCTCCAATTCATCAATTCAGAAATAAAGTTAAAAAGAGCACTTATTTCTTATTCAAAAATAATGCATATCCAAGTGTCTTCATTCTAAGTTCAATTTAAAGAAAGCAAGTTAATCATTGCCATTATCAGCTTTCAAAATGAATGGAAAAAAATGCAAGCAACAGGAAGTAAAAATGAAGAATTTCCTGAAAATGCACGGTTATACTATATGAACAGTTAGGTGACTCACATTGACTTTAAAAAGAAAACACTTACGATATTGTAGTACACAGTGCTGTTCATGTTCTTGTTTAATTGATTGTACAAAATACTCCTGGGTGATGACAAAATCCCTGCTTGTCACCGTGATTGATCATCTCAGAGTAAAGAACAGAATACAGAAGTCGGCAAACACATTAAAAAAAAAATTAAGGCATGGAGTTTAATTTTTAAGTTGGTCAACTGATTCTCATAAAAACAAACCAGAGTAGATAACAGAAAAGGAAATAAGATCAAATTAAGGGTCTAGAATTATTTTCACAAACATTAGCTTGTTATACAAAAGGCCTCATATACTGCAGCTCATAGTTTAGCATCATTTCTGCTTAATTCTGAGCGAATAAAGTTACAGGCAGCAACCATACTCCCTAAATTTTATGCTTGGAGGAAAAAGGTTAAATACGTATAATAAATAAATTTTATCTTTTGTGCTTGCTTTCCAGAATATGATAGAAAGTTTCTGAAGCCATATGTAGGCTCTTTTGTAAAATATTGCAATAGAAATTTAAGTTTTGCATGTAAAAGAATGCAAATAGGACAATTGTCATATTGGAGTTGAGTGGAGTATTTTGAAATTTCTAAATTCTAATTTCATTATGATTGTAAAAAGGTTCTGAGTGGAGGGTTATTACTCTGTATATGTATTACTTTTGTATATTCACTACTGAATGAAGCATATTATTATTATTATTTTTTTGCAGCACCAGGGCTCAAATTCATGACTTCGCACTTGCCAGGCAGGCACTTAGGCCACTGAGCTAAATCCCCAGCCCATATTATCTCTCTTTTTTTTTTATGTATTACTTTTTGCCATTCAAAAAATTATCTGTCCTACCAGTTGTAGAATATATTCTTAGATATACCAGTGGAAGATGAAGACATATTCCAAGTTCCTATTTTTAAAGATGATATTTATTTATAATATATATGTGTGTGTGTTTATAATTTTCTTCTTTGATTTTTATAGAAATAAATATTGGTCCATTTACAGTATTAGCTATAACATACATGACAGGAGGTATAATAATGAAAGGTACAATAAAAGGATAGAGTAATATTAATGATTTTGATGACTTATCTGATTCTTTTGTACTGAAATATTTAGGTCATGAAATTATTTATAAGAAACAATTCCTAAAAGATAAGGTTTATTATTTTTGTTATTCTAATTAGAACATGGAATCACTAAATTTAAGTAACTTGCTCGAGGTAATGTCATATCTAT
The DNA here is from genome assembly GCA_004365215.1 of Cuniculus paca. Lineage (NCBI taxonomy): Eukaryota > Metazoa > Chordata > Mammalia > Rodentia > Cuniculidae > Cuniculus > Cuniculus paca. The sequence goes on along the minus strand of RJWT010025971.1, from coordinate 4,994 downwards.
AAATTTAATCCAACTCAGTTTGCTTTTTGAAGTACACATTAATAAAGATAACAAAAATGAAGAGTGCATGAAATTATTGTTTGTTGAATGGCTACTGTGTGCTAGGCATTATTCTGCGCACTGTAGAAAATATCAGTGAGTAAAAAAAAAACAGTACAAAAGTCTGAATAGAAAAGCTACAATGATTTGTCAAAATCACTTGCAAAGGCAAATGACAATGACTAACAGAAGCTTTATTACATACAATTTTGTGAAATGAAACCAAAGTATACTAAAAAAATATGTACTAGGTAGAGTTCTCAAATTTACCATTTTATTAGGTTTCAGAAAATTACATAAGACAGAATATAGAATAGAATATATAGAATTGAATGTAGAATATATAGAGAATAAAATAAAATATATAGAATGACTATTATAACTAAAAATGTTTAACACAACAACTTTCCTGAGTGGTTTACTTTATATTCAACTTGAAGTTTAAGAAATTTACGCCCTCTAAAAATGCTACACTGAATAGAGCTGATTATGGAGGATTTGAGGATCAGATCCAAATCTCTTTGACTTGAAATGATATCTGTTACACAACAAAGAAACAAAAGGATGACTATTTGAATGACAGTCCTTATAAGATGGGAGCATTCTCAAAGTTCTGTTGTTTTAAAATAGCAGTTGGTGTATTATTCCATGATGTAAGTTAGAGTGTTGTATACATTCACCTCATCCTTGTTGCTTTCTTTGGAAGTCTTATGGTTTCTACAGTGATAAAAATAATATTTGTAAATACTTCCTCAGAGCCCATCAATTTGCAAAATGTCCCATGTATTTGCTATAGACAGGAATATAACCTTAGTAGTAATTTTTACATTAAAAAAGTAACGATTTACATTGATTGATTCTAAAATGAAAATATTCTTACTTATCCATTTCTTCACCACCAGATTTTGTAATTTTTCTGATTGTCAAAATATTTTCAATGTAACTAATAGAATTTGAACTTTCCAGAAAATGCAAGAAAGGGCTTTATTTGATGTTTTTTATTTTCTAAATTTGTTCACTACATTTCAGGCTTGTTCTGCTTTCCACATCAAACAGAAATGTGAAGATATTCTTTGTCTAGATTATTTCATAGAATCTTTAGAACAGCCTTGTGAGTGAATCTGAAAAATGCCCATAACCAGTGAGTGGCAGAGAAAAGTTCAACACAATGTCTTTTGATTCCAAAGCTCATACTTTGACTGTGCTGTCTTTCAAATTTCATCAGTCAATGGATTTCAACAGTACATACCTTTATTTTCCAACTCAGCTAAATGTACACAGTGGGAAAGGAGGAGGAAGTGTAAAAATGCTTAGTTTGAGCAATGTGCCCTTTGTGTATTGCTTGATACCCAACTAACACATGAATATTTTATAGAGATATGATAGAGAATAAAGATAGAGAAGTGAATGGCAAGGAGCAGTATGGTTTATTCAAGTCCCATGATCTGGCTCACTTAGACACCTTAAAGAGCTGTTTTATAAGAAAAACATGAGACTGTAAGTGTAGAAGCTCTTAGTTGGCTAAGCACTTAAAATTGTGTTTATTCTGTGGCTATTTGTGAAGATTGTAGAATATCAGAGCAAATTTCTATGTTTGATTTGTTGTATTCCAATTCCTTCATTTTACCACTGGAGAACATGTGGTCAGGAAGAGGGTTACAGGTGATTAGTGGTAAAATGTCCTACCTCCACCCAGAGGACAGACTTGTTCACTCCTGGGACATCATTTTTATGTACCAGACTTTCCTTTTCTTTCCCTGCCATAACAATAGATGTAAAAATATGCACACATGCACACACACACACAAAAATACACACACTTCTTTTTGAGAACTTACATTTGACTAAAACACTTCCTGACATGGTATGTTTGAAGATTTGAATAAATAATGTTTTTTAAAATGGGTTAGAAAGATCAAGGGGATTTTTGAGTGCAGGAAAGAAACACAATAAAGAGCTAAAACACTATCAGAGAAAAGAAATGTGTGCCCATGAGTGTTTCAGTAGGGCATTCTTGCCTTCTTGAGATTTTCCTTTGGCGCATCTTCCACAGAAAGATGAATGTGGGAACCTCCAACTTTGCAGGCAAACAGGAGCTTCCTGGTGGGTGTCTAGCATCTACACAAAGCAGCCTAGCATACTTCTGCTCTGTTTTGGTTATTGTTTATCAGTTGAGTTGTTGAGTTGGCACTTAGCTGGTGTGAAATGAGTGTGTTTATACAACAATAATAGTGTTTGACACCATGAAGCAGAAAGGGCATTTGTTTGAAATTACTGACAGTCTCCCACATTTCTTGAAGTATAGCTCCCTAAATTGGTGGATATGCCTGAGACTTTGTGGTGTCTTGTGGTGGATGCCCTCATCTGTTTTCATTCAAAACACATACAATCTTTGGTCAACAGATTTCTAATATTTTTGTCACATAAGAAACAGGGCCATAATAGATGACTGACAGTACAAGCAAAGGTGCCTCAGTCTTTTAGAAACCAGTTGAAGGAAATGGCATTTTAGATTTTGTTTACTGTCTCAACTGCATTATGTGGTATATATGCCATGATATCTGTCAATCGGTTAAATTCTTATTCTGGGTGAAAATTATTGCTATGGTCTAACAGGGATATACCCTATTCCAAGAAGTCACACAAATTCTGGTTCTGGCAATCAGATAATTCCTTCTTTAAGAAAGAACGGATGAGTTGGCCGAGGATTTAGTTCAGTAGCATAAGCACCTGCCTGGCAAGCATGAGGTTGTGAGTTTGATCCCTGGAACCAGGAAACAAAAAGAAGGGACAGATGAGAACAGGCAGATGTTCCAACAGCCAGGTACTTTTTACAAAGGCCAGAAAAAAAACTTATTCTATAATCAGATATCATTTTTTTCTATATCTATATAGACAGTTTCCAAGAGAGACTTAGGATTATGAATATTTTGCGCTGCACCCTGATTAAAAATGTGATACTTAGTTTTTAAAAATTACTGTAGTAAAACACACATTCTCAATAATACCCTCAAAGTGCTTATTCCATCCTGCTTGCCCCCTCTCTGAAACAATCCTGAAGTTTCTCCTTGGTGATCGTTTTTAAAATTACACTTTTGTGGTTGTCTGGATGACCTGCACCAATACAAATCACGTATCTTTCATGATCTTTTTGACTTTAGAAAATGGTTAAAAGTTACATGATGCCAGATCTATTGAATAAAATAGGTGAAGACACCTCAGAGTGCTAGGGATTTTTTCCTTTCATCATGTTGCCAGGGACGGCAGCATTTTCAAATTCACTGGCAATAGAAAGACCACTGGGATTGCTGGTGGAGACTTAGTGAACATAAATATCTCATGTTTGCTCATGGGCCATCGTGGAAAGACAATATGTGAATTATCTGAGAAGCGTAAACTTCAGTAAGGGGGCCTTGGAAGAAGTGATAAAGGAGAGGCCGTAGGGTGTGAATGGTCTGCCAAGTGGCTGCAGTCCGTGATTTAGTGTTATTCATACTGACCTGGACGGAGAAGCACACTGTGGTTTGATTATGGTTACGTAGCCTCAAACAATGAAAATGGCCAGACCCAGAACTTGCTTGGCGCAATGTAAATTACCTGCTGCGGGTGTTTTTTGCTTTTTCTTCCTGCACTTGATTTGCAGCCACACTTCGGAAGCATATTTTCACGTGCTTGCTTGAAAATGTCTCTGAACCATATATAGGAGTTAGTGTAAAGAGTTGTGTCTTCATTTATTTTTATATATCTGAATGGAAATTACATTTCAAGGGTGTTCTTGATGTATTTATTTTGCAAACATAAAACTATCAGTTGGGCAAGTCGATTCAGATCTTGTGTCAACCATAAAATTCAACTCTGTGTTGTGTCACAGAATTTTTTCTTCCCTTATTTTAAGATAGTTCCACATGCAGTGGCCATTTTAATTTAAAGGAGACTTTGGCAATATCTTTCTTTATACCCTAAATTGAAGGAGGAGGATAAAAAGCAAATAGAAATAAAATTATCCAGAAACAAAATAAACATGTAGCGTTACAAATTTTGACACAGGATCTAGCAATCAGGATTAAAAAATGTAATTTTACTACCAATAGTTGTGTAAAATAGAGATTTTAGAAACATAATGTATAGTAATTTGCACAATATCTAAACAATTGTGAGTAAATAGGTATATTGACAGTATGTTTTCTGTAATAATAAAACATATTTGTTACAACTGAAACATCAAGATATTTTCATTTATATTGCCTCTTATTAAAACAAATACTATGGCATGATGATTTTGCCTCACCTCACATTATTTCACAGGTAGGAAAAAGTGTATTTCTAGAATGTCTGTGATCATCCCGTATTCACACAGTTCGTAAAGTAAAGATCTAGGTCTTGAATTTTTTTACCTTGTCCATTTTAAATCGGTGTTCTTTCAAGTACATTACATCATATCATTTTTCTTTTTCTTTCCATTATATGTATTGAAAATATAAATTAATGTTTGATTACTAATTAATATGTACATTGAAATAGTTTGGAGGGAAATCTATATATTCGTAGAAATAAAAAAGGAAGTGTTTCCAACCCTAATTACTCTGTACATGTATGCATATGTGTGTTTGTGCCTTTCTCTATCAGCCTGTTACAGGTATATACATCTTATTAGATTTTATTATTAAAAGTTAAGGTTTTAACTTGATCTTTTCCTACAGTGCTTCCACCACATTTCTACTAGGTATTTAGGTTCTGCTTTTAATAATTTCCCTACATTTTGGTTTGAGCTATCTTTCCAAAACTTATGTTCAACCTCTGGTATTTACGTATGGAACATTATTTGGAGATAAGGTCTTTGCAAGATGTCAGTTTAGATGACATAATGAAGTGGGGAAAGCTCTTAGTTTATTATGACAGATGTAGTACTGAGAAGAGAGGGGACACTGAAACAGAGAGGGAGGACTGTCATATGA
>RJWT010025970.1:0-15985 GCA_004365215.1 Cuniculus paca | reverse complement strand
AAAAAATTTAACTGCCTTAAAAGATCATTATTTTTAAAAGCCCCTGTAGTGAATTTGATTGGGCCAATACATTGAGATCACTAATAGATCAGCTACCAACTTAGTGAGATATTTAAGAGTTTCTTCGCTGAACATTTATGTAGTCTTTACCCCCAGAGAGGTGGCTGTGTGTAGAAAGAAGATGCATAAAGACAGAGATAGAGAAAAGGGAATCTAATGACAGTGTAGTAATAGGAAAAGGTAATTATAAAGAGATACCCAGAATAATTATTTTGGAGGATTGTGAGGTTTTGGAGGAATAACAGTAAGGCTTGCTATAAACTTTGTGGGTAAGATAATTAGGAAAAAGGCACTTCACGTGAAAGTAGCAACTGAGAAAAGACAAACAGGCATGCATCACTCACAGAGAATCACAAACCATTCACTACTACTTGAGTACCCAGTGCAAGAAATGGGAGCAAAAAATAACAGAAAGATAAGCAGAAGCCACATCAAGAAAGATTTTATAGTCATTGTAAATAACTTGTAAGTTGTGTTGCCTTAATAACCTTGTGAGAAGTGATAGCAGCAATTCTGATGAGAGATATAAGGGTAATAAAAATGTGTAATGAATGTTTAAAAATTTTTACAGTAAAAGGCACATTGCTTTTTATCTCCATTAATGTACTCCCCCTTGCTTCAAACACACTTAGCCCATCATTTTTGCTGCTTTCTGAAGCAGTTCTGGATGTCTCTCTCATGAATGTCTTTACAAGATATGATTTAAAAAACAGTGACTGGTGCTACCAAGTGCCATCAGAAAGGCAGGCTCACAAAACATTAGAGTGTATCCTCATCCCCTTTGTTTTCTGGATCTGGTGCCATGGGACTACTAGCTTCTCCCCAGTGTAAAAATGACCTTGAAAGATAAACATTTTTAATCAAGTCTGGACATCAAAGCAGCCAACATAGCACAACTAAAGACAAAGATTTCCAGAACTGCTCCAGCAAGTGGCAAGAATGGTGGGGGAAGTGTGTCTGAAGCAAGGAGTATTTTGAGAAAGATTGGTGGTAATGTGTCTTTTATTATAATAGTTTTTTTAATATTTAAACATGCACATTATTTGTTGATCACCTCTTAATGATAGTGGTAAATACACAGAGGGAAAAAATGAACTGAACATGTTTAAATAAAATTATCAGTTGGGTATGGCAGCGCGTGCTGTAATCCCAGCACTTGGGAGGCCAAGGCAGGAGGATCACTGTGAGTGCAAGGACAGCCTCAATTGCATAAAGAAACCCTGTCTCAAAAAGACAAAAATCAATTAGAATTATCAGTATTTGATGACTGAAAATAAAGAGGTGAAAGTCTTCAAAATTCTACTGGAAGCCCAAGTTCTGGTTTAAGTAATTGGGTGAAGATGGTAATAACAATTAAGAAAAATAAGTCAATTTAAGGAGAACATTTTGTAGCACGTGTGACTATGTAATATTCCTGCAGAAGTGCTGAGTTGGAAACTGAATGGATGAGTCTGAATCTCAGAGTACAGCCCTAACTGAAGACCTGGACTTGGCATCCACCAGCAAATGCTGATATCTGAAACCTTAAAATGGAATAACATTGCTCAAAGAATACAAAAAGTGAGATGAACTGTGAATTGAGAACCCAACCCTGGGGCACAATTATCTTAGAGATTCCTGAAAGAAAAGCAACCAAGAAAAGAAACAGCAATGAGCTGAGCAGAGACAGAAGAAAAATTCATGACATATTAATATTATGGGAGCCACAAAAGTGAAAACTGTAGCACAGGTTCAGTAAGACAAAGATAGAAAATGCACACTGATCTCTTTCTCTGAGTCCTCTTACCTGAATAGGGGTCTGCCTTACTGAACACAGAAAGTAGATGTAAGGTTATGTTACTTCACTCAACTGAACCATTTCACAATGTATATACATTTCAAACACATCATGTCATATACTATAAATATATATAATTTTTATTTGTCAATTAAACATAAGTACGATTTTTAAAAAATAAAAGGCATTTTGAAATCTATGATCAAGAAAAGTTTAGGAAAGGCCACATTCAGCATACTCACATATTATTTAGCAGCTGTCCCTACTTTTTAAGCAAGGAAAGGTCAATCGATTCATTTTGTTTGTTTTTCCTTTCTTTAGCCTCAAAGCACTACAAATTCTGTAGATGGTATTTTCTGAATTCATCCTTCTCAATTAAACTTGTAATAAATTTTAAGCAAAGGGCAATTCAATGTTACTCTCACTAATAAGTACCCGAAGTGAAGACTGTACCAGTCGCCATATAAGAGTTGAAACTTTAGTTTGAACATTAAGATGCATGTGCAAATGATGTTTTGTGAGAGTTTGCAAGCCTAGCTCATTATTGCATTTTAATAGAAAAGAACACTGTTCTTGAAAATAAAAGAAAAGAGCAACAACAAATTGTAAACAGGACGGGGAAAAGACCATAAAGTTAGACTAGGTTCTTGAGCTAAGGAATAGCAGAAATGTGATAAAATGTTGATTTCTTAGCATTTTTCACAGAAGCAACCAATCAACTGGAAATATTGCCAAAGACAACCTAATTTCAGGTCAACGCAAGCTGCACATCATCCAAGCTTCGTTGTCAGGCAGAGTCGGATTCTAGTAATCACTCAGCCCCTCCTAGCTATATGTCAGGGTGAATATTCAACATTCCTAATTTCTACTCTCCTCATTTGTAATAATTGGACCACATGGAATTCCGGCCCCATGCAATTTTTGTTCAAAATAAACAAGGTAATATATATGTTGCATTAGTCTGGTACAGTGGTTCTCAACACTTTTCCCCACCAAAGGGGCATCTGCTATGTCTAGAGACAGTTTTTGTTATCATAACCAAGAAGAAGGTGGCTATCATTGGTACCTAGCAAGTAGATGCCAACCTTCACAGTCTAGCACCCTACAATAAAGAACTTAATTTAATCCAAAATGTTGATGGTGCCACAGAGAGAAACCTCAGATCCCTGGTCATGTACATACTATGATAGCTGGTCCCTCTGAATAATCACACTATGTGCTTGGCATTTCTCATCTAACCTTCATTACTCCCAGTTTACACATTCAGAAACTGACATACACACAGAAGTAATGTACACTACAACAAACTAGTAGTGATACAAGCAAGATTCCATAAATGCTGCTATTATTGTATCTCATAGAAAAACGAAAAATTGTTAAGGTATCTTTACGCATCCAACTCTTCGTATCAGACAATGAAAGTTGGTTTTTTTTAACTTTGATCCACACATTGCCATATCCCAGTCAAAACTGGGATCTTTTGATTTCTATACTCAAGTTTTCCCTTAAAATGTGAACAAAATAAAAGTGAATCATTCAAAAGAGAAAAACATAGCATTTTTAAGTATCTTTAAAAAGACAATTGCTGGATCTACTTTAAGAGCAGTCTTTCTGTGTTAAAAATCATTAAACTCCACCTCAATAACTGTGTTAGGGCTACCGTAATGCCGACGTCAATAGCTCCTGTTGAAATAGTGCTACGGTTTAAGCACTGCTTGAGGCCTATGCTAAACTTGAACCTGTGTTCAAAGAGATAAAAATCATCTGACTCTACATCTTTCACTTCATGGTCTGAAGTTCTTAGGATCTGTACATGTATCCAATTGTCAGTGATGTGTCATTGATTGTTTCTTAAACAATCTTTTGCATCAATGTGTTTTAGAAGTGTTTTTCTTCTCTTTAAATCTTCCTTCAGGGAAGTCAAAACATATGCTGTTGAGTGTGTGTGTGCATGTGTGTGTGAACCTTTGAGAAGTCCTAAAAAAGCAACAAATGCTGAGATGCAAGTACACATATAAACACTCTGACAATTTTAGCAAATGTTTATGGAAAACTCTAGGGTCCTGACTTTTCAAGATAATCGTGGAATGAGTGAAAACAGTGCAGTATAAAAAGGAAAGCAATATGGCATAGTGACTAAAAGAGTGAGATTCACTATCAGATTCATTTTTAAATTCAGATTGTACCACTTACTAATTACATAATTTGAATAGTGATCTAATCACTCTGAGTCTCAGTTATGGTTCTAACAAAAGTAAGAAAATCAAAGTGACCACACAGGGGTCTTCAAATATTAAAATATACATACTTTTATTTTGTACTACTGTATGTCAAGCACTTCTAGATAGTAAAGACTACCCCTGTGCAGCTTATAATAAAAAGATTAAAATAAAATGTGATATCAGAAAGCAATAACTGTTTCACAAGATTAATTCTACATAAACTGGTAGTGATTAGACAAGAGTAAGAATTGGAAAGGCCTCTAAGGAGGATTGCTACAGTTTATTTCTTCAAGGTCCTTCAAGGTCTACGTGGTAAAGGCACTCTCTTCATAGTGGCACCATTGGCAGGCGGTAGCACCTTTAGGAGACAGACACTGTGGTGTATGTCTATAAGCCCAGCACTGTGGGAGGCTGAGGTAGGAGAATCACAAATTCAAGTCCAGCCTGTACAATTTAGGGAACTAGCAAGACCTTGTATCTAAACAAATAGATAAATAAATACACAAACAAACAAATGGACTTAAGGTGTAGCTCAAAGTGAATTCCTGGTTCAATCCCCAGTACCACTAGAAAAAATATGAAGAGTTGAGGTTTAGTGAGAGGTCTTTAGGTCACTAAGGGCATAATCTTGAAATGGAGAGTGGACCCTAGTCCCTTCCACTTTCTTCCATTCATTATCTGGTTATAAGGTGTGCAGTTTTACTCTACCACATGCTGTCGCCATAGTGTGCTGCCTCAACAAGCATTCGGGCTGCATTCAACTTTCTTATTACTGGCACAAAATGCCTGATGTAAACACCTTAAAGGAGGAGAGGTTTATTTTATCTCAATTTCAGACATTTCAGTCCATTGTTGGCCGACTCCAAGGCAGAAGCGCCCTGGCAGAAAAGCAAAGCCAAGGAAAGCTGTTAACCTCTGAGAACCAGAGCAGGGAAAGAGCACAAGAGGAAGGGGCAAGGGGCCAGATCTAACCCTAAAGTCATGTCCTCATGAGCCACTCAGACACACAAAGAAGTGTGCTTTATTAATCTAGGCATTTCTCAAGCCAATCAAGTTGACACTGAAGATTAATCCTGACTAATACCAATTGACCATGGACTGAAACTTCTAAAACTGTAAAACTTTTCTCTTTGTAGGTTGATTATCTCAGTTTATCTGTGAGTAAAAATTTTGTCTTTCTTCATTACCTCAGGTATCTGTTACAATAATGAAAAGCTGACTGACACAGGGAGTTTTCTAATCAGACACGTGAAGAACCTGAGGCAGTAATCAAGTGAATATTGAGAGAAAAGTCATTCAAGCAGAGGGAATAGCATCCTGAGACGTCCTTGCTGGGAAATTCTGGTGAATGTGAAAAAAAGTTATGAGATTAGTGAAACTGGAGCTCAGTGATTTATGAGTTGAATTTAAAAGGCTGCAAGGAATTAACTCATACAGAAACTTTCTGCTATAGTAGGATTTTGGATTTTATTCTGTGACAGAAATCACTGGACACTTTCGATGAGGGATTATTATGTTCCAATTATGTTTCAGAGAATCACTCTAGCTCCTATGTAGAAAACAGACCCCAAGGAAACAGCATTGGATACAAACAGACCAAGAAAAGGCCATTGCCATAATGCAATAAACCCCCAAAAGGATGGGGGTTTAAAATACAAAGAGGGCATTTGGAAGTAGCTAAGCATCATTAAATTCATGATGAATTTGAAAGTAGGTACAATGTAACTTCTAATAGGCTATGAGTTGTGAGAGATATTTTTTATTTCATAGTCTTGGGAGAATGGAGGTGTTATTTACTGAAATGTGGAAGACAAAATTAAAAAATAGATAAAAAGGAGAGGAACTAAAAAGAGTATCATTGAAAATATTAATTAGAAATCCATGTGGCAACACTAAAGAGGACATTGAATATGTTAGTAGACATTAATAATATAATGTATACTAATATATGAATATATATATTCATATATACTGATATATGAATATAATGTATACTAATATATGAAGTTGACTATGTTAGTCAACTTCATGTTACTACAACAAAACACCTAAAGCAATTAACTTATAAAGAAAAAAGTTTAATAGCTCATGGTTTGGTACTTCAAATCCAAAAATTGGGCAGGCCATTGATTTGGGCATTTGTCTATTGAATGAGGACAGCAGATTGCTATAACTGGCATATATGTTGGAGGAAGTGGTCCCATTATAAACTGGGAAGCAAAGCAAAAGGGTCAGGCAAAGCCTCACGATCTCTCTCAAGATCATGCACTGAGTGACTTCAATGAGTAGCATTAGGCCACGTCTCTTCAAAGTCTATAGCACTTGCAAATACTGCCAGCCTGGGGACCAACCCTTTAAACATGGACCTTTGAGAAACACATGTCCAAATCATAGCAAATATTTGACATTTTCTTTTTTAGATTTTATTTGCCTTTTTTTTTAGCAATGAATAACAGAAATTCAGCTATGCCACCAAAGAGAAAAATAAAACAATACCAATGAGAATTAGGCAATGCAAATATCTGATTTGAAAAATGTATACCCAGAGGATTTTTTTAATTCATGAATTACTTACACAAGCACAATGAACTATTTCACACAATTTGTTTTTGTAGACATAGTCCTATTCCCAGCCCAAGTGAGAAAATATTCTGCTTTAAGAACAGATTGAAGTTTTCTTCATTAAAAGCATGTAAAGGAAGATAGAAAAAATGCAAAATATTTCAGCATACACTTAATTATGCAAGAAATATTTTATAGTACAACTACCCATGCCAAATACTGGGTTAGATACAAGGGATAAAAAAGGAAATAGAATAATTATGAATTTTGCTCATGGACATTTGTAGTCTAGTGAGAAACAGATACGCTATAGATCAAATTTGCAAATATTTAATATTAATCACATTTTCAAACGTTAACTTGTAAATTATAAGCATAGGGAGGAAAGAAAAAGGGTAAGATAACAATGAAAAACATAAGCATCACTTAGTATCGCTGTGGCCAGTAAATAAGAAAGAAAGAATTTTTTTTTTTGCCTGGATCCTTTCCACAAACCAGGTACAATTTTTTCCAGCAGCTTGGAATGAAGAGAGATTCTCAAAAGAGATATAAATTCCATAAGGCACTTTGGTAACAGCTATGAAAAGGGAATCTATTTGATTTTGTAAGGAATTCATCATTCTTGTTTCCAGACTTGTGAAAACCAGAAACAGTGTACTTCCTTTTCCCCCTCCTCATAGGAGACTTACAGAGGCCAAGGTGAAACATTAAGAGAAATAAGCACTAAACAATTCTAAAACGCTTCCAAGATGTGTTAGCTGCCCCTAGGACCCCAAGTAATCAATAAAGAACCCAGCTTAGTTTTTCCTCAGGGCCACAATTTCCCATCTATGAGACACTTGCTTTCCTTTGATGCTGCAATCAATCTAAGACCTGGGTATTTTCTGAGAAGCATACTTTTCCCCATCAATGAGAGAATGACTGGAATGAATTGTGGCAAACTTCAAATCAGCTACTTCGTACTCCAGTTGTCTTTGCTAGTGATCACCCAGATCTTGGAGCCCCAAACTGCTTGTTATTTATTCCTGCCAAGCATCACCTCACTCTTTCCTCTCTAGTTTTTCAACACTGCCCCCTGGAACTTCAACCTGATTAATTCTTACATCTTCAAACTCTCCTTCAACAATTGGACTTTGCCTTGATAAGAACTCAGAGCTTCTAACTTGAACTGTATTTCAAAGGGTCAGTGAAGTACTGAAAAGATTTAAGTGTTTTTTTCACTGTCTTGAACTGTGACTCTATAAAATAAAAAAAGTGTTGCTGCATTACAAGGATAATATCTTGTTTGAAATGGTATAGACGAGCTACTGCATACCATCAAGTATCTCACAAACATGATTAAAGCTGTACTGTAATGTCTATCATTAAATTCCTATTGACAAAAATTGTGTAAAATGTCTCTGCCTAATAACGAAGAGATCAGTAGTATTTTAAGTATAGATTTTAAATTGCAAAAAGGCTCAAAGATTGTAGGGCTGCTTTGTTTTGTTTTTATCTTCGAAAAGGGACATAAAAGCCACAATGTCTCTTGTGTTGAAGTTCTATATAAATGGAAGCACGAAGTCAACAAATGTAACAGTTTGCCTCAAGTCTGTGGGCCTTTACTTTTACGAGAACAGCTGATTTGAAAATATTAGAACACCATTGAGCGTTTGCCAAGCCAGTAATCAAGATTTATCTTTGATTCTTCAGCGTCCCTCACCCTTCACCCCACATCTACTCTGGACTGAAACCCCTTAAATAACTCTTGAATTCATCCACTTTGCTCCATACGCTCTAGGCTCTTGTCCAAACCAATGTCGTTTATTATGTGTCTTAACAATTACTTCAATTTTCCCTGTGCTTCTGGAATTATTCCTCTCTACCTTCAATTTTACACACAGGTGAGTTTATTTCTGTAATGCAAAACTAGAGAAAGGAAGAGAGAGCACTCATTCGAGCTGTTCTGAAAGTGAAACTATTTGTAATTTCTAAGAGAGGACTGTGATAGAGGGGAAATTGTATCAAGGTGGAGAAAAGACTCAAAGAATCATTTTGTTTCGGGAAAACTAAAGCCCTTGGGGTCACTTTGTACTGTAATCACAAGTAATATCATTTAATGAACAGATTTGGTAGTGTCCTTTAGGGCCACAATAGTTTTTGACTCTAATGTGAGACAATTTTACCTGGTCACCTGCCTATTCTCGGTGGGTGTGGGACTCAATAAAGGCAGGAAGTGGGAGATGAGGCTCCAATCTGAGGAAGAACAGGTCAGAGATTGCACCAACCTTTGGGATTCTAGGATATCAAAAAAAACACATCAAGAACAAATGAGCTGACTTCTAAGTGTTCTTTTCCTGCTCTGTCATCCTCTTATGAGAGCCTCCCTTTCTTTAATATAACATGTTAGAATAGCCTTAGAGAAATAAATAAATAGACTATTTGTGCTGAAGGTAAAACAGTGTGGGGAGAGGAAAGCTGCTGGCAGAGAGGTGATGGATAGACCGAAAGTGCACAGAAGAAGCCTCAGTAGGAGTTAGGGAGCAGTGCAGGGCAACAGCTGGGACAACACAAGCCCTCCTCCTGCCCATCCTTAAAAGCACTTTTACCTTGTACAGATAGATGCTACATCCATCTGTATTAGTAGCAACTGACACAGTTTTAGGTACTGCAGGTAACAGACAAGAGCAAAACTGACTGTGCCTTAGCATCAGGGATGTAGATGCTCGCAGAAGAGACAGACAATAAACAATCAAGCATCAATTGTGTCAAATGGTAATACGTACCCTCAAGAAAAAGAAAGGAGCGCGTAGGAGATAACAGCTCCCAGGGAAGGACTTGGTGACATTTTACAAAAGGAAATTGGAGGACCTCTCTAAGAAGATGACATTTGAGCAGAGATCTGAAGGAAGTTGTGAGTGATCTATACAGATGTCTATCAGAAGAATGTTCCAAGCAAAGGGAACAAGTGAAAAGGATGTGAATCTGGAGAATGCTTGATATTTTTGATAGTTAGAAATAAGCTCCATGTGTCTATCTGAATCATTGCTAACTGTATCACTATATATTGGCATCAAACTTTGTTTTTCACTGAGAAAGTCATTAACTTCATCAGAAACTGAACATGATTGAGACCAGTTTTTCTTGAGTTTTCATCATGACATGAAAGCAGAATGTGAAATTCGTTTACTACCAAATGAGAAGTTTCCTCTTATCCACAGGGAAAATCTTGAGACATCTGATTAACATCTGGGGAGATAGTTTACTGAGAGAGAGAAAGACAGAGAGAGAGATGCAGATAGAGAGAGAGATCTTGAACAATAGTGTCATTCAGTTTTCCTCACTATTATTCCCAGAAAGTTGAGCTAACAAGTAGATAATATGTCAAAAACTGGACTGAAAAGTTTCTTTATTTCTATCATTTCAGTGATTTTCCCTACTATTCCAGTTCTTCTATCAGCAATATGTAGGGTGGCCCTTGTTCTTTGCTGTCACTTAAAATGTTCTTTTCTGATTTCCTAATTGAAAGCATTACAGTCTAACAACAACTCTCATCTTTCCAGTTTTCTCACTCACCTGTCCAATATGCATAGCTGCAAAAAGTAGCACAACAGTTAGAGCAAGTGCTCTTGATTCCACTGTCCTAACAGCAATTCTGCCACATTCAAGATATGCAAACACAAGCAAGTTTCTCAATCACACCAAGCATCTGTTTTGCCTTGAGAAAATAATAATTTTTGTTGGAAGGATAATATAATGTGTTACATTTAGTAAGACATACAGAGGAAACATGCAATAAATCGTACTTCTTTTATTATTAGTTGACCTCACCAAAACCTGCTACTCTTCTTTTTTCTCTATTGACCCAAACAATGTCTACTTTCACTTTAGTCACTCATTCTGCAAACATCTCCATCTCTCACCCATCTGTGCATTCATTGCAATCTCCCTCTAAACTCCAGCCCTAGATTTGAAAACAAAACCCAGAACTTGATATGCTGCCTTTGGGGCAGAATGGATGTTCAGTGAATAGTATTGTTTGTGAATGAGTGAATGAATGAATGAGTGAATGAATGAATGCTACCAGAAACTCAAAGCCACTGGGATCAGTGGCTTCCCACCGCATTTACTTTCTACTCCTCTCTCACTGTTTTTTTCAAAGCACTGACTCAAAACAATTTCTACCCTTCTCAAACTCAAAGCCTTACCACCCAATTTCTTATGGATTGTACATTTTCTTCTCACTTCTGTTGTGCTACTCTATTAGATCTTCTGAATCACCATTGAACCATGTATAAGTCTCTTTCCTGCCCAGATGAAAACAAATATCTCAAAGCCCAATCTAACTTTCCTTCTGATATTCTCTCCAGTTCTTCCCTATTTTGCACCTCCTTTTCCCATGACTCTTAGAAGTATCATCCATCTTCAGAGTATACTTTCTCACTTCTCCCTGATTCTACAATATTAGAACACAAAATAAACGACTGTTGTCAGTGTTGTTACTATAGAAACTTGGCAGTTTGGTAGCAACTGACTTGTTGACCTCTAAATATTTTTCTTGAAAGCTTTCTTCACTATTTTTTAAATAACAGTGTTATTGAAATGTAATTCACATACCAAAGACTTTACCCTTTGAAAGTGTACAATTCAATGATTTAGCATATTCTCATAGGTGTAAATCATCACTATCTAAGTCCAGACCATTTTATCACTCCAGAAAAAAAAAACTCTGCTGCATTAACAGCCATTCACTATTCTTCCCTCCCCTGGAAAAGATTAAAGATTTATCTATTCTGTATATTTTATGTCAATGAAATTATGTAATATGTGATCTTCCATATTTATCCTTAAATTCAAATTTTGAAGTTTTGTGCATCTCACAGCATGTTTCAAAGCTTCATTTCTTTTCATAACTGAGCACTATTCCACTGCACTAGTATATTACATATTAGTAATCTAATTATCAAGTGATGGGTATTTCAGATGTTTCTAGTTTTTCGCTATTATGAACAACTCTGCCATGAACATTCATGCACAAGTTTTTGTGTATGTTTTCAACTCCCTTTGGATATGCAGTAGTAGCTCAATTCACAAACACTTTTGTTTGCAAACAATTTGGTTCACAAACAGAAGCACTTGGTAAATTTTGTTTTTATTTGAAAACTCTGCATTGGGTGACAAACATGGCAGCCATCTTTCCCACACAAACACAAACATAGCCATCTTTTCAAAAATTATATACAAATTAAGTTTGTGAACTGAGGTACTACTGTATACCAAGGACTTGGGTTGTTGAGTCATGTGGCCACTCATATTTAACTTTCTGAGGAATTGCCAAACAGTTTTTCAGTGTGACTACACTAGTAATGTCAAATCTTGTTTTCCACTAAGAAGGTTCTAATTTCTCTGCCTCCTTGCCAACATTTGCTATCTCTTTATTTATAGCCGTTCTGGTGAATGTGATATTTCCTTGTGATTTGTTTCTGCATTTCCTTAATAACTAATGATGCTGATCCATGTTTCATGTGTTTATTAGTCACTTGTATATCCTTTTTGGAGACATGTCTATTCTCTCGACTTTTGAGTTTATACATTATCTCCTATGTGGGCTAGTCTTCTTTTGTCTTTGCTGTATATATTGATATATCTTATTTTTGTTCCTCAGATTCTATGTCTCAATCATTTTACCCACTACCAGGAATCTGGCAAAACCTGAAAGTCAGTTATTTATAAATCTCCACCTCCAGCTCACATCTCATTCCAAAGATCTGGAATTAGTTATTGAACTATCTATTAAACACAGTTAAACTAATTTGTTGTTTTCCAGCTGAACTCCAACCATTCCTCCCTAAAGGAATGGTCCGGCCCATATTCTAGCTATCCTGTTTTTCACTTTCTACCAACCATATGTCTAAAATGACCATATTCCATTTTTCAAACTTACTAATGATTTCTCTAAGTAGGTTTTTTCACCCTTCATTATCAGGGTCCTAAATCAGCCATGTTCATTAGTTGCCTGACCTACAGCAACAACAAAGTCCCTGCTCTGTCCCAAGCTGTCTTCCTAACACGACTTCGGCCCCCTCTTGCCAACAGGAAGAGAGACTGACAAGTTTAAGGATTACATTTTCCAATCTACCCTCTGTCTGCTTTTTTCATACAGAATTTCCAAAAATCACCTTCCAGATTAGAAGGCAGAAGTTCATACATAAAGTAAGAGCCACAGAGGTCTTCTGACAGCACTGGCATAGAAACAATTTGGTTATACTGTGGCAAATGTGTGGAGGTCCCTCTGGAATGGTTTCTAATCTTGACTTGGCACAGGTAAACCCAGAGTTTGTTGTTGTTGTTATTGTTGTTTTGCTTTTAATATTATGGTTGGACCCTGTTCCAGATCAATTAAATACAATCTCTGGGGTGCTGACCCAGTTTTGGTACTTTTGTAAAGCACTCCAGGTGATTCTGATATATAGTCAGAATCTGGAAATTTTATATATTTTATATAGTCAGAATCTGGAAATTTTACCCTGCTGTCTAGCTGTCTCTAACTTCCTGGTGATAAAACATAAGTCACAGTAACAGCCGCGGTCCCTGGTCTGGCAGCTTTCTTGAGCGTGGGCAAAGCAATGTGGTTCTTGAGTAGAAGGTGGTGGCTACAGATGCAGCCGGACCTTGGCCAGCCAGGATGGCAATGTGTGTTACGTACTCATTTCTGGGGACAGCCTAGAGCTACCCTTCCTAGCCCTTCCAAACCATCTGGGAATTGCCTAATGCCCACAGTAACTCCCTTTCTGCTGAAACTGGTCAGACAGTGTTCTGTTGTCTGATACCAAACACTTAATAAAGATACTTAAAATTCACTTTTACTTGCTCACTGTTGTCCTCACATTAAATATAAGATGATTTTAAGTGGTTGACTTACAAGGTCTTATGTGATCTGTACCTGCCTTTATGAAAAGTACGTTAAAAACTATGTATTAAAAGTATTTCAGAAATGTATACCTTCACTGAGAAACTGTATAGGAATTTATTGAAAGAGAACATATGAATATATGGGTGAAGTAGTTATAAGAGAATGCATGTCATTGAATTGTGCATTAGTGTTTTTTAAAATGTAAACAACCTTTATATTCATTGATAGAAGACAGGTAATAAATATTATGGCATATTCATAGAGTGAAATAATTTCTAGTATTTAAAGAATCTTCAGGTTGTAGTCTTGTGAATAATTATCTTTCTCATTCTTTACTCTCATTTTTTATTTTTTTCAAAGAGTTTGTCTTATATCTATCAAAAAATGTAGCAAAAAACACTTCCACTCCAGGAAGACAAATCTGAAAGAGAGTGGACAGACCAAACCAAGTTAGCAGTCTCCCTTAAAGAACAATGCCTTAACATTGCTCTTAACCTTTTCTGGGTGAGCAAGTGGACATGGGTCCTTCTTCATTCCAGTTTCCTTTTGTGGAAACCACACTGGCTACTGGGGAAAAAATATCTGATGCCGACACTTTAAAAAGGGAGAGGCTTATTTGGCTCACAGTTTCAGAGCTTTCAATCCATGGAGAGCTGCTCAGAACAGAAACAAGATGGCAGAAGAGCTTGGTAGAACAAAGCTTTTCATGGCAGCCAGGAAGCAAAGCCCAGGGGAAGAGTGCTTGCAGGAGATACACACCCAAGGCGCTTCTCCCAAGGACCCACTCCACCTAGTCCTCATCTCCTTGTTAACCCACTGTAAGGATCAGAGGATAATGAGCATAGCGCCCTCAGGATCCCATCAGCTCTCAGAAGTCTCTTGATCCTGTCAAATTGACAATTTAGCTTGACTGTAGCATAGGAAATCTATGTGTATCCATAGGAGTGTTCTTAATAAACTATGGGTGAGCCACACCTTGAAACAAAATATAGTGACTAAAAATAAAATACATATAGAACAAGAACATTTAAAAATACCTGCTTTCTTCTTAAGGCTCTTGGTGCCTACCTGGGAGGGGGAGCAAGTTAAGAGAGCTCTAGGTAAAGCTTTTTTACACCCAAAATAGCTAATAACAGTCTTCTTCAACCCTGATCATTAAGGGGAACTGGAAAAGGCAGAATCAAACACCTGACAATACGAAAAGTAAATGATCTGCATGAATTGAAGGAGGCCAACACAATAAAACTAAGCTAGTAAGACATTTAAGTTATTTTTGCTGCTACCTCTGACTCCATTCAGGCATCCAAAATTTTCATGCTCTCTCTCCCTTCCTGCTATCAGCTCAAAGACTGATCTGAAATCAATCATCTACAACTTAGTGGGAATATGTTTCAGAGCCAAGGTAGACCTGACTGAATTGCTCAGGGCCCCTTTCCCAGAAGTTACTGGGCTAGAGAAATACATGTAGATAAAGTATTTCATATACTTGTGCAGTGGAATTGCTTTCTGCTATTTCCATTACTTTTAATATTTTTATCATAAGTTTATGGTGTTCTCTTATAGAGGACCTGGTGTATTTTTGTGGACTTGCATGAAAATAACAATTATTAACATTGTGCAATGGAAGGATATGACCTAAAATTCAGATCAATTGATACCATGCCTTCAGGAAAAAATATTTCTACTTCAAATTATAAGGGTGCAAAATCAGAAATTAAAAGTGTTTAAACAGTGCAAATTGCTATTCAAGAAATATATATGCCTTTGAAGCAGAGTTCTGAGTATCATTTCTAAAGGTAATGGAACACCACAGAGGTTATGAGCAAGAGTGACAAAATAAAAGTGACACTTACAGAAAATCAATTTCTTAGTGATGTGAAGAACGTGCCAGAAAGGACAGAGGAAATTAGAAAACTCCCACTACATATATGTCACTAAGCACCCTATCTTACATATCTAACTTCTCTTACTCATTACAACAATAATATGATGTGGATATTTTGACATTCACTAAGAGATAAGAAAATTGATCCTCAAGGAATCAATTATCTTTCACAGGATCACATCACTTATTAAATATCTGTGCCAACCTGGGAGAAGAGAGAGTATAGAATCAATCTACGCCATCCTATGACTACAAGGGACCTTCGATCAAATACTAAGATAATTGTCTGTCTAGACCAGACCTTCTGACTTAGTCGGTCATGGGAATCACCTTAAGAGCTGTGAGAGTACCCAGTCCAGCGTTCCACCTCAGAATGCGTCTGACCATCAGTTGGGGTAGGGAATCTCTGCAGCAATCCAGGTGATTACTTACTCATTTGACTGAAAAAGAAACTAAATCCAAGAATGATGAATTCAGGATTAGACCTAAAGAACTGAGATAATGGCACAGCATTCAATCAATAATTTAGCTGAATAAATGAGACCAGGAATGGGAAGGTATCAGGTCTAATGGGATCAATTTAGAAG
>RJWT010025969.1:0-15962 GCA_004365215.1 Cuniculus paca | reverse complement strand
CCTAGTCTTTAAAAGGACAGGCAATTTCCATGCCTTACTTAAAGTATGACTGCACTGAGACTGTGACATCAGGTGCAATCCAAGCCAGTGATGTGGAGAGATTGCAGGGCAACACCGATGCTCTAGATGTGTGATTGAAGGCCCTTGGACTGCCTGGTCCAGCACAGTTGCTAGCTCAATGGAGTTAAGTGAATCATCTCAGTTGAAGTCATGTGGAACCAAAAAAACTTACCAGAACCCTCCTGAATTTCCTGCTCACAAAATTATGAGAAATGATAAATTACTGTTGTTTTAAATCACTAAGTTTTAGAATGGTTTGTTACATAAGACGTCCAAAGCATGAGAGTACTTATTAGAGTGAAAAATGAATACTTTTGATACAGTAAACCTACCTTTAAGAATCTATTTCTTAAAAATAACAATGCTATTGGAAAGAATTTGAGTTTACTGAGGTGGGGGCTGGTTGAATGGATTTGGATACATCCATGCCTTGGAATATTAATGCCATTGATGTGAATTAATCTCTGGAGAGATGTTTATGATACACCTTTAAATAAAAACTGCAAGTTGCAAAATAATGTGTGTACTATGACCTCATTTAATGGGTTAAAACTATATAAATGTTTATGTTTTTAGAAACTAACAGTAAAATGTAGGTGATATCTGTAAAACTGTTGCCGTTAATTTCATGGAGGAATGTGCACAGAGGTGAACTCCGAGGCTGGAGAAGACTCTTGCACATGCTTATGGGTTGTTTTAAGGAAAGCAGCAAAATCTGCTTTTGCTTGCAAGAAAAACCCAACAAAACATTTAAAGAAAAAAGAATATAAGAAACTCAAAAAGATTATTATTGTAAAAAACATTAGACTGTATAATGCTATATAAACCAGAAAGGAAAATCATCCGGTAATTCTCTAAATTTTAGTAGGGTAACCTGCTTTACTCAACAATATATCAAGGACATTTTTCTGTGTCAATAAAAATAGATACTGCTCACCCTCTGCCATGGCTTTAGAGTGTTAAGTTATTTGAATATATTGTAAGATATTTACATTCTTTCTAGTTTTCCTTAGTTATGAACAATAATAGTTATCCTTATGTACACATCTTGGACTACTGGTCCTAGAATTGAAACTGCTGAGTCAAAAGATACGCAGATTGCTAACATACTTTCTACACAGACTGCAACTATTTATATTCCCACCAACAGTTTATAATAGGATCCTAAAGAATTATTATCTAAGGACATATCTAAATAGTGATTCCCCTTGTAGGCAGCAAAAAGAATTTGATTAGATTAGCAATTGGCAGTGTTTTCCTACCATTCGTCTGTACAAATGGATGTGGGCAGAACTAGAATTATTGTGCATTGAGCTACCAAAATTCCTTCTAACTGGGAGTGGGAGGGATCTCGGGAGGTCAGCCTAGAAATGAAAGGAATATTGAAAATAACTCTTCAGTAGCTGCATGGAGATTGAAGGGCAGATTTTTCTCCAAGGTGCCATTTTGGGTGACTTGCAGTGCCATCTTCTGGCAAAGAAATAAAACACTTGCAATTTCCGCCCTTAGGTATAAAGTATTTAAGTACCACGAAACAAGACTGGCGTGACAACCCAGAGAAGGCTGTGGTGTGTGTGTGTGTGAGACACAGAGACAGACAGACACAGAAATGGGGGAAGGGCTTGGAAAAAAGGAGGTGGATTTCTTTGAAGCAAAGATCTTAATGATTCGACTTCTGAGTCATTTATTTTTGGCAGTGTCTGGTTCTTTCCACCGTGGCTACATACAACATGTGAAAAACCAGACACGATGCTAAACCACGACCAAGATATACTACAAGTTACTATGCTCCTTCAGCTTCAGATTTGATAGGCCGGTACCTTGAGGTTATTCTAGAAATCTAATAGCTTAGTATCCCAGTAGTAGGGCTACTCGAGATAACACTAGTGTTTCATTTCGGGAGAAGCTATGTATCTTTGCAAGTCCAGCCAGGAAGGTACTTAGAATATACACATTGTCAAGTCCTTCATCATACAATTTATACACAGTAGGTGTAAAGGCACAGAAAACCACATTACTGTATAACTTTGTTTTTTTATGTCGAATCTTACAAATACTTCCTGGCTTTATTCATCCAAAATGTATTTGGAAAAGACTGGATGTTTAAAAGAAAATTAGTTTTTAAAACGTGGTATCATTAAGTAGTCAGATCTCAAGGTTTAAAATAAGTCCCTTTCTTTGCGTAATACGTACAGGAAAATGTTATAACACGCTTTACTCCAAGTTAGCCTTTACTGATGAATTCTCCCCCTCAGGTCTGCCTTACCCTGTCCTTTTCATCTTCTTTCACACCTTCCGCCCTCCTTCCCAGAGCCGCCCCCGCCCACCTGCGCCGCGCGCCGGCTCCCGCGCGCTGACGTCACACGTCCGCGCCGGGGACGCGCCGGCCGCTCCCCCTACATCTGCATTCGCCTCAGGGTTTGGAGCACTAGGGTGTGCTGCCCTTACCCTGAAGTCGTGAGCAGTTGTTCCCCTGCCCCGGATTCTAAAGCCACTGTTGCGAGGCAGGAGGAAGTGGCACTCAGGTAGTCTCCCAATCCTAAATGCTGCCCGTCCCCACCCCCAAGGCCACTGGGGACGACCTCTGGGAGGGTGGAGAGGCGGTAACCGAGGCACTGCCCCTGCTGCCGCCAGCGGTTACCAAGGTGGCCAGAAACCAGGTTGTGTTCTCCGGGCAGTGTGGGTTTGTCTCACGGGCGTTGTGCGAGGCTGAGTCCAGCCTGAGGTTAGCCAGAGACGGGTGGCAGGAGTGGGAGTCCCTTGCTCCCCTTCAGTCTAGGCTGTGAGCTGCTGGTGTTTACACAGGCGTGGTTTGTCTTTCAGAATCTCATTTTCAAAATGTAGGATGATGTCTCTGCCTTGTTAAGTCCCACAGGAAGACTCCCACTTCTAGACCGATGCTTCTTGGTCCTCACCGTTATTCCTGCTAAGGTCTTGTGTCATTGAGGTGAGTTACACTTGGGAAGCAATGACATGCAAAATAGTAAAATACTGGAAATGAGGAGACCTGTTTAGATTTGTGTTTTAGAGATTGCTTGGATACTTACCTTAAGTGTATAGAAAATACTTTCATCTTACTAAAACATTATTTGTCTATAAAAGTGTATATATTTCAACGCAATCCTTGGGCATTTTTAAAAACTAGAGAAAAGGAAATTAAAATAATAATAGAACTCTTCGCATGGATAAGCATAAATTGTTTTGATATCTCCTATCCTAAATTACCTGTATTTTGACTAAGAAGAGAAAATGAAGAGGGTTATCCTGTTATCTTATGCATCTGTTTTCCTGATTCGACAGTTTTCATATGTAAGGTAGTAAAAGTTATACTTTTAAGAATTTATCATAACTTTTTTTTCTTTTTGAGGGTAGTGGTGGTGCTGGAGATTGAACTCAGGGCGGCATGCATGCTAGACAAGTGCTGTATCACCAGGGTATCTTCCTGCCCTGATAACCCTTTTATACAAGCTTTTAAAAACTATTTAATAAAATTTGCTCCAAGAAGCAGAACATTTCTTTTCACTGTCAGGGAAAATAATACCAGAAATATTTATGAAGGATTAAAAGTGGTATCCTATTTAAGCTAATAATGGCCTTTTCTTATGATGCAACAAATTGTAGAGATGAATGGAGGGGAGCCAAATATGAAGAGAAATGGTTCATTGTTCCTGGTTTAGATTTGTCTGGTGTTAAAGGATCTGCGGATTGATTTCACTTAAAATTGTTCTGTTTTGTGGGAAAACAGGTTTTTGCACAGTAAAAGTCACTGTCAGGTGTTTGTAAAGGTTGTGGAACTTGCCCACAGTTGTTTCGAGGTCATGTTAATAATACATTGGCATTGTAGTCCAAGTAAATTTTCCTCTGTCTACTCTTCTACCTTCTAGTCCAAGTCATGAACATAACACCTTTTCATGAATATAAAGTCTTTATTTGCATGTTGATAGTTTCCATACAGAACCTCTTGAGTGTTGTTTGAATAGACTTACAGAGAAGAAAACCAAATAATCCCATTTTTGTTTTCTGCTTTTTTGAGTAATTACAAATAAAGAAGATAAATTGACCCTCTCTCACAATTCAAATTGGTATTTATTGTTTTGGATAAATTATCTGTATGAACTGTGGTTGTAGATAGTACCAAAAAACTTCTTCTGTTGCCATTCCTTTACTAATGTTTCAGGACAACCTGTCTATCACATATCTAGAACAGCTAATGAGAACTAAATGCCTATCAGCGTGTGTTCCAGATGGAAGAGGGTATAGCTTTTATTCATGTACTCTAACATTTTTCATGTGTGGGATAATTTTATTATATCAAACATTTACTTGTGACTGTAAAGAAATTGTTAGAAAAACAGAAGGAAAGATATCTAATTTGACTAGAGACTGAGTTTTTTCTGGAACATACTTTTTTTCTGGAACAAGACAGAAAAGCTTGATGCCATAGGAAAACTTTAAATGTCAAGGTGGGCAGTTTGGAAATGGAAAACTGTTCAATGATTTAAGTAGAATAAAATGATTTAGCTGGTGTTCCTAATACCTCTCTCAGCATTTTAATTGTTTTTTTTTAATTTTTATTTATTTATTTATTTAGAGACAAGGTCTTGCTATGTACTTCAGGCTGTCCTTCAATTCACTGTGTATTCCAGCTGAACTTTTAGTGACTGCAGTCTTCCTGCCTCAGTCCCCTAAGTGCTGGGAATAGTCATGTGCCACCATACCAGGCTATTGTAGTGTGGTAGTATGTTTTTTTGTTTTGTTTTTTTTTTTGTGGTGGTATGTTTTGAATATCTAGTATACTTATATGGTTCAAAATTTAAAAAGTGCAAGAGATTGAAAAAACTTCCTCTTCACTACTCATTTCCTTTCCTTGGAGGCAATTAGTGTTACCAGTTTATTGTGTATCCTTCCTGAGATATTTCAGAGGTACTCATGAACTTAATTTGTTCCATGACTCTGGAAAAGGTGGCCACATTTGTGTTTGTGTGGGAAAGATGACTGCAGTTGTGTTTGTCGCCTGATGTAGAGTTTACAAACAAAAACAAAATTTTGCCAGACACTTCTGTTTGCAAACCAAATTGTTTGCAAACAAAAGCATTCATGAACCAAGGTACCATTGTATTTACATATGCAATTGAGTGTGTGCATCTGTACAAATACATGCATGCATAAGTAAATGTAAATATAGGTCCTGACATATGTATTTACTTTTATTACAGAAATAATAGTAGTTGTTCCCCTTATCTAGAGTCAGTTATCCATCAGCAACTGTGGTCCAAAATATTAAGTGGGAAATTTTAGAAGTTAACAATTCCTAAATTTTAAATTACATACCATTCTAAGTGGCATGATGAAATCTTGAGCTGTTTTACCTGGGACATGAATCATCATCCCTTTGTGCGGCATATGCACTGTCCAAATATACCACCTTCCCATCACTTAGTAGCCTTATAGGTGGCCAGGTTGACTGTCACATTATAGCAGTGTTCAGATAATCCTTATTTTACTTAATGGCCTGAAAGTGCAAGAGAAGTGATGCTTGCAGTTTGGAAAATGCAAAAAAAAATCTGTAAAGTGCTTCCTTAAAGATGTAATAGTGCACTAGATATCTTTAGAGAGATCACATAACTTTTTTTTACAGCATATTGTTATAATCTTTCTACTTTATTATTGTTAATGTACTACTGTGCCAAATTTATAAATTAAACTTTATTGTAAGTACTTATGTATAAGAGAAAACATAGTATATATGGGATTCAGCATTCACTGGGGGTCTTAAAACATGACCCCATGGATAGGGGAGGGCTATTGTATGCCACATTTTATTATTTTAATCCTTCAAAAAATCTAATATGTAGAAATTAACCCATTCCAATATAAATGCATCTTTTATTTTTTATGGATATTTAAGTTTTGCCATTAGAAATAGTACTGCACAAGATTACTTTGTACATATATCATTTTCAATACATTTGGGGTTTTTTGCTTTGCTTTGTTCTGGGGAAGGGACTGGGGACTAAACTTAGAGCCTTAGCACTAAACTATATCCCCAGTCCTTTTGTTTTTTTTCTTTTTCCCCACCCCTTTTTAAATTTTTTATTTTGAGACAGGGTCCTACTAAGTTGTTGAAATACCCAGGCTGGGCTCGAATTTGGGCTCCTCCTTCCTCATCCTCCCAGAGTGCTAGGATTACAGGCCTTTGCCACTATGCCAAGCTACATTTGGAAATAGTTATAAGGTTAATTCCTAGAAATGGAATCACTGGATCAAAGTGTGTGTGTTTTGTTAGAGATCACTAAATTGTTTTATTTAGTATTAGAGGTAGTTTAAACTGGTACCATACTGTTTCTTTATATACCTCTTCAAAACAGTACAATAATAAAGTTTCTGATTTTGCCATACTGAGGGTTGAAAATGCTATTTCTTACACTGTTTTCTTATTGTAGTAAGTTATATATAACATAAAAGTTACCTTTTCCACTGAAAAAATTCTGTTTCTTTTTATAGGACGTGGGATACCTTGGCACGTTTTAACATCATTTACATTCCTTTTTGTTACCAATTTTTTTTTCTTGTGGTATTGAACCAGGACCTTTGCACTGAGCTACATCCCCAGCCTTTTGTGTGTGTGTGTGTGTGTGTGTGTGTGTGTGTGTGTTAGAAATTGAAGTCAGGACCTCACGCTTGCCAGGCAGGAACTGTGCCACTGAGCTATATCCCCATCTTTTTTTTTGAGGCAGAGTCTCACTGTGTAGTTCACGTTGGTCTTGGACTCACTTTGTAGGCCAGGCTGGGCTCAAGCTCGAATGGATCCTCCTGCTTCAGCCTCCTGAGTGCAGGGATTATAGGCATCCACCACCACACCCAGCTTTTAAAAAAATGTTTTGATATAAGGTCTTGCTGAATTACACAGTTGGCCATTTTGGGCTTAAATTTGCAATTCTGCCTCTGGCTCTCAGAATGCTGGGATTACAGGTACGGGCCACCATTCCCAGCTTGTTAACTTTCACCTTGATGTTCTTTATTCATTTTTCTGTTGGATTTTCTTTTCCTGCAAATATATTTTCATTAGCAAAATGAACCTTTGTTGATGCGAGCTAAAGAAAATTTTGAATTATCATTTGAATTTGACTTGTACTAATTAATGCTATGCAGAATTTTTGTGTAGTCTTATTCCTCAAGGTTCTTTTATTTTGTGACATATGTAACGTATCCATTTTATGATTATAAAAATCATTCTTCTAGTTTTATTACAAGTTTTTTTTTTTTGCATTTGAATATTTCATCAACTAGAATTTAGGTTGAGATACCTGAGGAAGTATGTCTAGCCTCATCCTTCATGGCTATTTGTTTTCTTTGAGCTATGTATTTCAAAATCCATGTTTTTCCTACTAATTTGCAATGTCACCCTGATTATTAACCAAGTTTTAAAATTTTTTTGACTTCTGAACTTTCTATATGATTGTTTATCTCATGATTATTGTAGATTTGTAATATGTTTTTTCTATTGTCTAGAACAAATTTGCTTTTATTGTCCTTTTTCAGTATTTCTTGACTGCTTTTGTTTTTGCTTCTTCTGTTGTGTTGTGTTGTGTTTTGTTTTGTTTTGTTTTGTTTCAGATAGGGTCTCACTATGTAGCTCATACTGGCCTGGACCTCACTACCTAGCTCAGGTTGCCTCAAACACTTGATCCTCCTGCCTTGGATGTCCCAGTGCTGAAATTACACACATGCCCCATTGTATCTCACTGGTAATACCCTTTTTTTTTGGTATAAATTTTAAAGTTGGCTTGTCTAATCACACCCATCTCTAATGCTTGTCTTTTTATTAGGGTAGCATTAAAGTAGAGATTAAGAATTAAAATACATTTCTTTCTTTTCCTTTGTATATTCCCCCCTCCATTGTTCTTTTATTTTCTTTTGGTCCATGTTATGTTTTGTGTCTGGCTGTCCCCCCAAAGCCTCATATAGACATGGGGGCAGGCTTTTAGAATTTGTGATTGATTGATGATCCAATGCTGGGATTATGGGTGTGAGTGCTAGGGTGGGTGGCCTACATACAATATAAGGATAGAGTCTTCTCTTGTGCTCTTCCCTTTTACTCTTGTTTTTGCTGTCTTCCATCATGCTGAACTGCTGCCCCTGGGCCACACCACCCTGCCTTGGAGCCAGCTGAGTATGGACTGAAACCTTCACAAACTCTGAGCTAAATAAGCCTTTCCTTCTTTAGTTTTGAGTGTCAGGTGTTTTGTCCCAGCAGTGAGAGAAAAGTAACCAAGGCAGTCCATAATGTCTTCTACTGCATCCTATTTTCTATATCTATGAATAAGTTTTTAATTTCAGATACTTAATATTTTAGTTCCAGAATGTCCATTTAACTTTCACACATAAATTTAAATTCTTCGTTAAAATTCTTCCTCCTTTAGAAATATGCCTTTTGTCCATCTTTTCTGTTTTCTAATACATACTATTCATGGTAAAAGTTCCATTTAATGACTTCATATTTCAGTTATTTGTGAGTCTTCTTGCTATCTTTTTAGATGCTTCATAATTTTTGATTGGATGCTTGATGTAAATGAAAAGCCATAGAAGCTCTGGATCATGTATCTTATGAAAGCTGTTAATTTTGCTTTGTCAGGTTGACAGAGTATTGGTAAATAGCATTGATTGTATTAGTTACTTCAGGATTAGTCCATTTTAGTATTTCCCCTGAATGCACAGCTTAGAAATGGGCTGACAGGAATGGAATTTATTTGCAGATTTTTGGCCTCCTCCTATTCTTTTTCTTCCACTTGAGGACTTTGGTAGACCTGAACAATGAGTTCTTTCTTTCCTCAGCCCCAAGACTGCTACTTTATGCTTGAGTTCCATTGTAGTGTTGAACAGTTTGGAAAATGTTTTCAGGGAAAAGACTGGGGTGAATATAGGACCTTCTCATATGTTTCCACCTCTCAATGATTATAGCCCCTCAATTCCTAGCTGCTTTTATATATATTTACTTAGGTTTTAAATTGTTTTGGAGGGTGGAATTGTCTAATATTTACTACACCATCATGATCAGAAGAGTCTCACCATTTCTTTTTTTTTTATTTTAAAGAGAACAAAACAAAGCAATAAAATGAAACAAAACAATGAGAACAATATTGGACCTCAAAAACAAGACAGTAGGAAATCAACCATAGCTACCGTGACGCACACTGTTATCCTCTAAATAGATGCTCAGACCACCAGACATAGGCATGCAAAGTCAATCAAACAATACAAGCACTAAGTTGTCTCTTTACTTCAGTTGCCATCATTTCAGAAATTTCAGGTGTGTGGCTTCTAACTTCTTCATGTCTATGTCTCCTGAACTTGCCCTGGGGGAGATATAGGTATGCAAAATTGATCAATCAGTATAAACACTTAAGTTGTTTCTTTACTTCAGTAGCTATCATATCAGAAATTTCAAGTACATGATTTCTAAATTCTTTTGTGTGTATGTCTCCTGGACTTGTTCTTGGTGGGTTGGGGGTCTGAGATTGCACCTTGCTTCTTCATCTTGACATTTTCCTTTTCCTCTGAATCAGTGGGTTGCAAAGTCCTGGGTGCTTCCTGCACTGGCTGCCTGTCCCACGGTGTAGGGGACCAGGCCAGGCACCTGGGCTTCTCTGATCTGAGGCTCCCTGGGTGGCAGAGAGGGACAGGGTGGTGGCCCAGTGACGCTCCCCCGATGGTTTTGGGGCCCTGGGGCATGCCGTCTTTTCCAGACCCACAGCTGCAGGCTCACTGGGGGACAGGGTTTCCTCTCTGGGCCCGTGGCAGTGGGCTCAGTGGGGGGCACATCTCCCTCCCCTCTGGGCCCTGTGGCAGCAGGCTCACCAGGGGCATGGCTTCTTCTCCTCTGACTGCTGCGGGCCCACCAGGGGCACCCGGCCAGCTGGTGGTGGGGCCTCAGGGCAAGAGGCTTTTTCTTTGCTGCTGACCACTCCACCATCTTTCCAGAGTTATCTCATCATTTCTTACATGAACTTTTGTTTAAACTTCCGAGTCATAGGTGGTGTTTCCATTCTCACCTCTACCTGGTATTGCCAGTATTTTTACTGGGAGTTGCAAAAGAGACAAATTGTATGTTTGACTGCTTTACAGGCATTTGCCATGTTTCTCTTATGATTCCTACTTTTGTGGCTATACTGCAATTCTAATCAGTGTTGAAGCTTCTGATTGTCTAATCTGCTTAATCTTCTTGAGTTATAGACTGTTAGTAATGGACTTAAGATCTCATGTTTAAATTTTAGTGTTCTTAGATATAGAAATTGAAGCTCAGACAACTTGAAGGTTATCTTTTGGTTATGTAGCTGGTTTCTTTTCTTGTTTCTGAATTCATCACTTGGTTATATTATTTCTTTGGAAATCGCCAGTATGATAGACCTCTGATTTTGTGATTTTTGAATATCCTGAATATCAGATATGTATTCCAGGGATTAAATTAATACTCTCGTAAATGTTAGAGACCTTAAGAATACTGTAGAACAAGCGCCTGCCTGCCAAACATGAGGTCATGAGTTCAATTCCCAGCCCACCCCCCCAACAAATACGGTAGAGTCAAGTTGATATTGTGATTTTTTTCATTTGATGTTAGAAAAATTTACGTACTTTTATAATTTGGTTTATTACAATAATCAAATCAGATCATGTTTCTTATTTCATTTATGTACTATCATGATTTTAAATGTAGCTAGTATCACTTGTTTCAGTTGGTTTAAAATTTTTTCTAGAATTATAACTCATTTGGGAAGTCTCAGAGCTGTGAAATAAGGAGCTCAATTAAACGTGTTACAAACACTGAAAGTAACCTGTTGTTTTTTCATGTTTTCTCTTTTACCTCCTCTCATCTATATTGATGCAAAAAGAGGAGCTTGTCAGTTGTTGAAACTCATCTACTGCAAGACTTTCATTGTTTGCAAGTGTCTGGCTTCACATTATTTGATGGCAACTGGAGTCATCTTTCTTCAATGCCAGGAGCAGTAGATTCTCTTCTGATTTACTTAGAACCATAATGCTCAGCAGTGTGGCTGACAGTACGGTGCAATACTGGAGACTCTTAAGAGCTTTCATCTTGTTACTGTATTCCCTAGAAAGGAATTGGCAACTGTATTTTCAGGAAGGGCCAAATTGACTAATTTTGTTTTTCCTCCATTGGCAGAAAGTCACAGAATAATGAGGATTATGAAATAATCTCATTATGTGGTTATTATTTAATGCAATTTGTTTTATGAAATTTAGTTTCCTAGGATGAGTTTATCATGACTTTTTTTTGTTTCTAAATAGCATGGAAGTGTATTATATTGAGCTTTCAAGTACTAGAGAAATCATTAAATTTTGGCCAGCTCCCAGATAGCCATTATATTCTGCCAGTTGATGCAACTTGGGCTTAACATGTTTGGAATGACTTTTCCTTTTTAACTCACTGATGATGCTTTAGTGCTACAATAATTTTTTTCTTGTTTCTCTGAAAGTTGCTGAAAGCATTCTGGTTTCCTGTAGAAGTTTTGAGATGGAGTATTGTTAAGAGTGTTTTCTAAGGTAGAGGAAAGTACTTTCCCATAAAATTTTGTAAAGCATTATTATCTCATTGATTTCACCACAAGCCTTTAGTTTTGCAAGTCCAGAATATGAATTTTGTCATTTAAGGAAATTAAATCTTTCTTCCTTAGAAGCAAAATAAAATTAAATTTAGTATTGATGGATAAAATGAGAACATCAGTTTATAAATTTACAATGAGAAATATGGTAAGCTGTCACAGAAGTTTTAGAACAGTTTCCTGACCACTCATTTTCTCCTAGAAAGGAATCCTGCATTGGAAATTTGTTTACTGTGCGTGGAAATAGAAAGATTAAATTGGGTGAAGTAAATGTTGATTAGTTTTAGATTAACATAGTGCATTCATGTATGTCCACATTAAGGGTGATCTTGCCAGTAGGCTGTGTTGATTATTGCTTTTATGATTTTTTTCTTTATTTCTCCCCTTTTTAAAAAGATGTCACTACCAAATATATTATACTCTAGTGTCTCATGAAATTACCACTCTCTTGAAGTTGTGGTTGCCAAAACTACTAATGACCTTAATCGATTAACTTGGCATGGAATTTGAACTAAACATCATAATTGTTATGGGAGACGTGCTTTAACTCCTTTAACTGTTCTTTTTTCTTATGTCTAGCTTACCTATAAAAATGCCTTAAAAAAGAAGCATGGAGAAGTATGTTAGACTACAGAAGATTGGAGAAGGTTCATTTGGAAGAGCCATCCTTGTTAAATCTACAGAGGATGGCAGGCAATATGTTATCAAGGAAATCAGCATCTCAAGAGTAAGTTTATTTTTAGTTTGGTTATACAAACAATACCAAATTTCCCCAAAAATAAGATCTGAAAATGAGCCCTGGGCTCAGGAAATATCTCTTAAAATCATGCTGGAACTTGTTTTCTGGTTAGGTTTTATTTTCAAGGAAGTGGTAATTGGGCTACATTGGGACTTAGTGATAAAGGACTTGGAAAAATATAACAGTATATAACAGAAACGAAAAACTGCTTTAATCCCAAAGGGTACTGCTAATTTCAGAATAGTCTGTATAGCCTTTCAGATCTCTTGTGATATATGCTTATGGTTTTGTGGTTAGAAAAATACATCTACTGTCTTGTAACTTAATTTAGTTTGGCTATCTCAAAATGTTTTTACTTACAAATGTACTGATTGTTTTTAACTTCTTGCTGTTTTTTGTTGATTAGTCTTTACTCTAGTACCTTTGTTTTTAAGTCACTTTTTTCCTGAAGGACTTTCAGCTCTTATATTTGGTGTCTTAATTCACTCATTCTTTGTCCCTCCCATTTAAGATGTCCAGTAAAGAAAGGGAAGAATCAAGGAGAGAAGTTGCAGTATTGGCAAACATGAAGCATCCAAATATTGTCCAGTATAAGGAGTCATTTGAAGGTCAGATAAATGTTGCAAGAGTTCAAAATAAGTCCTAAGCCATTGATAACTTATGAGTATTCTCCTCATAAGGATTATCGTATGAACATACCTCAAAAACACAATTTTTGCTTCAATACATAGCATAAAAAGGTCAGCTTTATTATAGACTAACACTGTACTGACAGTACACTGTCTCCATGAAGTTTCATACTGGCTTGTTTTATTAGTGATTGTTTAAAAAGAAGCAGAATAGTAAATATAAAAATTTAGACAAAGTAGGCTGGGAATTTAGCTCAGTGGTGTAAGCACCTGCCTGGCAAGCGCAAGGTTGTGAGTTTGATCCCAGGTGCCGAAAAAAAAAAATTTAGACAAAGCAAGAACAGTAATTAACCTATTTTTAACTTTTATTAGTACATGTTTACAGTACACTCATCTTGGGGAGTGGGTACATGTACAGACTATAGCTTATTTCTTTTTTTAATTCCCTCTCCCTTCCCCCACTTCTCCCTTCTCTATTTCCCCATCCCTATTTTCATTATTATTGACATTATTAATTTTAGCTCATACTATGCCATATAATATTTACCTTCATTGAGGTTATTAGGTTTCTAGTAATTAACCTATTTTTAAGCTCAACTCCTTTTAAGTATTGCTACTACAAGCACTGAGAAAGTATTTTTCACATTAGTATGTTTCTCTACACCTCATTATTACAGTGTTGGATATATTAAAAGTTTTCTCAATTTCTTGAGCTGTGATTGTTATTTTGGAACTACTGTATCATGCGATTGAAATATACCGTGAATGTTTAAATTTAATAAAAGATATTACAGTAAAAGTCACGTCTTCATTAACTCCGTTCAGTCTACTCCTTGACACTTTGAACAGGCTTATCCCATTGTTGTTGCCACTTTCTGAATCAGTTCTGGAAGTTCCCTTTTGTGTGTTTATGAGGTGTGAATCACAAATAAGGTGAATACTGATGCTAAGTGCCATCCAGTGAAAAGCCAGGCTTGTAAAAATATTATGGTGTGTCCTTATCCACCTTATTCATCAAATCTGGCACTGTGTAACTCCTGGTTGTTTTCCGAAGTCAAAATGACCAAGAAAAATAAATGTTCTGAATTGATTCAGGACATTGAGTAGCCATGACAAAGCAACTAAAGGTATTCATGAAAGTACTTCCATACCTACAGTACTTAACAAGTGTCCAGAGGGAGGGGGAGTTTCCTGAAGGAGTTCAGTGACAACATATCTTTCACTGTAATACATTTGTAAAAACCTAAACATCCACCTTACTTTTCAGTCACACTTCATATATACCATTGTATTTAATAACACAAAAACTAAGATAAGGCAAAACTGCTGTAAAGGTGATTTGAGGTGGCTTATTGAAGTTCCACCAAAATATCATTTGCATTATTATCATGAATCCTTATAAATTACAAAACAGAAAAATAATCTGAATTGAAAGTAAAACAGTTAAAATGACTATGTTAGGTTCATATCATATACCAATTTCACAGTTTGAATTAGAGCTCAAGTAACTTTGTTCCAGATGAGCTAAGCAGCTACAAAAGTAAAGTATACTTTTAAATATATATGATTCAATTAACACAATATGTACTCAGTTTATTATATTTTATAATGGCAGTAAAGTGAAGATTTCTATCTTGTGTGAAAGACTACAATGTTAACCAGCTCTTCTCAAAATCTTGAATGCCTTTTTTTCTCTCACATCTTTCAGTCTTTTTTTTCTTTCATTGCCATTATTTTAATTTTTCAAGTTAAACTTTTAAATGTATACTGACAAATATCCCAACAGGTATTTTGTGTTTATGTTGACAATTTCAGGAAACATATAGATGACTGAAAAAGGGAGTGCATATTTCTTAGTTTTATTAATACTGTAATTTAATTTTAAAGGAATACATGCTAATGATAAACATATTCAAAAATATATACATAAATGACTAAAAGTTAAATTCTCTGTCCCTCTAACTCCACCCTTATCCCTACTTCTTGTGGGTAAGCATTGTGAATAATTCAGTGTTTATTCTTTACTGTATTTTCTGTGCCTTCATGAAACATACTGTGTTAGGAAAAACAAAGTACCTTGTTTTTTGCTCTGGTCTTGTACCATAATTAAGACAGAAGACTTTTTGACTTAAAAAGACACAAGAAGCCGGGCGTGGTGGCTCACGCCTGTAATCCAAGCACTTGGGAGGCTGAGACAGGAGGATCATTGTGAGTTTGAGACCAGCCTGGGCTACAAAATGAGCTCAAGGCCAGCTGAACAGCATAGTGAGATCCTGTCTCAAAAAGACAAGGGCCAGGGATCGCACTCAGTAGCCTAAGTGCCTGCCTGGCAAGCGCAAGGTTGTGAGTTCAATCCCAGGTGCCAGAAAAAAAAAAAAAAGGTATAAGAATTTTGCCAGCAGCCAGCCAACAATCCCTCAGAGGACACTGAAATTTTTTTAATCCAATTCAGATCAGACACTCTACGTGGAGATAGCATTTGATTATACAGATTAAGGGCCTAGTCCCCAAGACTGTGCCCACTTCAGAGCTACCAAAAAAATTAGTACATTAAATCGTAAAATGCTATGAGAAAAGGAGACTCAGTTTTCTATTCTTTAGGGGTCCTGAGGCAGAATAAGTTTTATTTTTTTTTTAATTAAATTTCTGCTTTATTATAGTTACTTGTTTTGTTTACATTAAGGTTTTTTTCCTACCTCATTTAACATTATTGGTAATAGAATATCATTCTTGACTTGTTAACCATAAAAATGACAAAGTCAACCTAAAACACGTCACTCCCAACAACTGCAGAGACAGTTTACTTATTTATATACATCCATACTTTTATAAAGTCTCTCTGAGTCTTGTATCTTGTTGGGAGACTTCCTAGTGGAATCTAGATTTCCATCTCTTCATACAATTTTTTCTTAA
>RJWT010025968.1:0-15973 GCA_004365215.1 Cuniculus paca | reverse complement strand
TATTTATCTTTCTTAATGTCAAGAACTGTATTTTAGTAGTTAAAATCATATTTCCAATTTCGTGTTCATTTCTACAATTCCAAATGAAATCAGAAAAATAAAACATTTTATGAGTTTTTTATTTAAAACTTTTATTTATAAGCATGCTATAACCAATCGTGAAATAGGCAAGCATGTACTAGTTCACTCGAAACATAAAATAATGGCTTAATTCAATTCACAAGAATCATAAAGTTAAAGTATACACATTTAGCTTATTTTCACCAAAGCTTTGAAAATAAACCTTCTTAATTCATGGTGTCTATAAAATTTATTAAACATATAGGGAAGGGAAGACGGAATTGCCAAAGTATACACATTTCAAATGTATGCTATTTTGTTGAATATTTAATTCTAATCAATTTTTCATCAAAAATAATCCTTTAAATCTCTATGAGTTCATCACTACAGTGCAATTTTATATTTCTCATACATGATTGAGAAGAAGTTTTCACCAGTGCTTGCACAAGGTAAGTATCCTGATGGAAAAATTCAGCTTAACATTTACACTTGAAAATACTTGAGTTTAAAATTTGTCTCTAATTTATAGGATTTGAAAATCTGTTGGAAAATGGAAGTGTCAATTTCATGATTAGAGATCATTCTATTTGAATAGAAGATATTTTGTGTTAAGAATAATACCTTCCTTAAATTTATGTACTAATTAGTGTTGAATCATAATTTCCACTGTTTTTTTGAAAGATGTCCTAGAATTGTTATCACATGCATTCCATGCTTGTGTCTGTATAATTTTTTAAGTTTGCAAAATTCCAATTTATGTTAATACTTGGAAAGAAAAGAAAATGCTAGTCTAGGATAGTCTAAGTTTGTAAAAGCAATTATTGAAAATACACAATGACTTTTATAAAAAATAAGTCTCTATTAATCATATCAAATCAAGATTAGGCACTCAAAACTAATATTTCACTGTAGAATGACTAAACAACACATCACAAATGCACAAATAAGTTGAGAAAACACATCTGATGCCATCTATGAATGGTAATTAAAAGTAGCTATCATGAATGAATTAATTAAATCCAGTCATAGAACTTACGCAAATGTCTCCAGACACCTGGTGATACAATTTTCCATGGGCCTTGTGGAACCAAATCTATTTCATTTGCTATGATGTTCCCGTGTTTGGTATAATGCCTGGCAGTGACAGACTTTGGAATATGCACTTCAAATATGCTATAGAAACAAGTGTTCTAAACTGACTCTTGTATAGGAAATTTTAATCAAAAACCAGAAAGTTTACAGAAAAACTGCTATGAAGACGGAAGAAGTTATCATTGAGACACAGTGGTATTTTAGGCAGAAGTAGCACCCACAGAGCGGGATCAGCATTCCCGAAGGAAATGTAAAGTGAACCCAAGTTCATTGAGTAAGAGAGGAGATTAGCAATATGAGAGGATCAATAAACAAAACAGTTCCACATCGCAGGAAACTTGAATTCTACAACAGTGGATTTCAACTTAAAAACAATGGTGGTATAATGAGTTAAAGAGCATCCTCCAAAATTACTTGTCTTTATGGAACTTCAGAGTGTGATCTTATTTGGATATAGGGTCTTCATAGATATAATTTTAAAGTGAAGAGTCAGATGAGATAATAATGGATTTGAATGGGTCAAAAATCTAATGAGAGTGTCTCATTTCTGTTGTTTGAAGGTGACTGAATTGTAGTAATTTGTTAGCCAGCCAGAGTAAACTAATATAGATACTGCAGAAATACTTTTAACAGGGGAGTCTGTCATTATAAAAATTAACCAGATTAAAATGGTACAAATGGAATAGGCGTGGGGCAGTAGGTAGAGGATTGCTATAGTAATCCTTAGTATAAGCATTGATAAAGATCAGAATCAGAATTTGAGTGAGAAAGTGGAGGAATGTTATCTTCCTGTAAAGTAGCTGGAAATGTGCAGAGATTTGTATTTGTCAAAATATCTAAGGGATGTCTCAGGCATATACTACCTTAGCATCATTACGGTACAATTCTATAATTTGTTGAGAGGTTTTTCACAACTGTTCCACTTACGTTCATACTTATACAGATAAATAGTGAAAAAATAAGCGAAGTACTCAGTCTCATTTAGTTATTTTCATTGTGCCTTTATGTCATATTTTGCTACTTTTAAGTGGAAAAAAGCAAATTTTAAAAGGTGGTAGAGACGCCGCGAAAATGTAGAAATATTCTGAGAGAAAAACTTTCATCCATATCAATATATTGTTATTATGCTCCATGAAATAAATGCAGTGAAAATATGGATAGATTGTTAAAACACTGTAAAGTAATACTAATTGAGTGTCTGCTAAATCAAAATTTAGATATGAAATGATCAGGACAATAACTAAACAATCGCTGTATCAAAAATATGACTTTATTTTCAACATGTTTTCACTGGTGATGACAGTCCAAGTAGAAGAGCTATACCTAAGAAAAAGACACTTGGGGGAAAATAATAAGCAGGCTAAGTTGTTACTTTGGATGTTAAAGGTCAATCATTTAAAGAATCAGCTAGTAAAATAGGTGATATATAACCTGAAAGATTAAAAAATTATTTTTATGGGAATGCCATGATCCATCATTTATTGTAAAGCCTAAACAAGAAACAAGAATAGTTATTAGCATTCTACATGGTATCAATATGCCTAAGAGCAAATAATTGTTTGTAATGTAATAACTTTTTAATCAAATTAAAAACACATTTTCCAGTATGATATCTTTTTTTTTTTTTTTTTTTTGCTGTACCAGGGATTGAAATGATCTTGAGCTTGCCAGGCAGGCGCTTAAGCCATTGAGTTAAATCTCTGGCGTGATATCCATTATTCTAAAGTTTTCCAGTGCTGGAAAAAGTAGTGGGAAAGTATAAATAGATAAATTGAAGTACAATTAGAATTATTGATACCATGAGTTTGTCATATTCTTAGCTTTTTTTTTCAGCCTCTATGAGCAAATTATTACTGTATCTATTATTTTTGAGTTTGGGGAGTATCATATTAAATGTTCTTAAAATTTTTAAAGTACTTTTTCAAGATTTGTTTTTCAGAAGTAGCTCAAGGAAACTCCAGACAAAAAAGAAAAATAAAAACTGAAATTATTATATTTGACTTTATATACTCACTACCATTTGGTTTTGATGTTTAGATTATTAGTCTAGTTCATTAAATCAATGTAAAGATGAATGGTGTTCCTCTTTTTCTCTGAATTTAATTCTACAATCTCTTCCTTTAATATATTTTTGACAAATATGTTATTATTTTTAAATACAAAAGTTAATCAAATTGCTTTTCCTAGATGTAGATTTTTATGGTACTACCACATTGACTCTTCTTTCAAGTAGCACAAAGTTTTGAATTTTGGGTTCCCAAACATATTTATCACTACATATGCATTTGTGAGTTATAGGTTGCTATCAATCACTATATTTATAATTATTTATAATTTATTTAGGATACTAATGATGAATGTGTAAGGTTAACTTCTCTACCCCATTGAGTTCAATTTACTTGACAATTACTGCACAACCATTTTTGCATTCACTAATGATATAGGTTCAACAACAAGTAAATAAATGAAAAGCTCTTTCTTAAGGAGACTGCATTCTATGAAGAATGATAACTTTTGTGGAGTGGGTACCTAGGAAGCAGTCACTGACAGAGCTCTTTTTCTACAGAAAGTGTATTAAACGGGAAGAAAATACAGCAGGGCTGTGATGCAGTCAAAACTAAGACATTCCCAATATCGGTAGAAAAGTATGAAGCTCAGAGGCCTTTCAGGGGAGTCCGTGCTTGAGGAAAGGACATACAGACTCACCGTTTCATCTGCCAATCACTAAAAGTGGGTTGCCTTTGGGAAAGAGGCATGATCTTCAGCAAAGAAGTTTTTCATATCCATGGACAACTGGCAGAAGAGACTCACACCGAGGACTGCGTGCCGCCAGCACCTTTAGCAGCTCTGAGAATAAGTCACTCGGTGCTCATGGGGAGTCTAGACCATGCAACTACTCAATTTCATTTAAAACGGTTTTCTTGAACTGTGACAGAAACGAGATGAGCACAATAGGCCAAATGATGGAGGTAACAGGTGAAAGATGTTAGGAATAAGAAAAAAGGATATTTTGGGGGATCATTGTTTTAAAATAAAACTTGAAAAGATAGACTGGCATCATAGGATGAAAAGCTTTTAATTTCTTAGGAAGAGTCTATACTGAATTGGACAAAAAGGAAGGCTGAAACCACAGTGAAGGTTTCTTGATTCCTTTCTGTAAGTTCATACTTGGAAGATACTGCAGATCTTTATATACCTGTGACGAGATGGACTATGTGCTTTCACAAGTAGGCAGCTGATATATGTCCAATGAACTTCAGAGGAATGGAAAGATTATGATTTCAAAAAACATCCAGGGACTTGAGATTTAAACCTCTATCCTAATTGGAAACTATAAAGCTACTCTGTCATAGTTTCAAAGACACTGGCAGAGGACATGAAACTGTGGGTCAGAGGAGGAAAGAAAGCAAATACTTTGTTGCTCACAGCAATATCAGTATCCAGTATTATTATTTATGCCAGTTTCCTAAGCTTGAATTTCCCCTGGACAGTGAGAAAAGGACTCGGTGGCAATAGAATACATTAAAAGAAAGAAAACTCGCACTTGGGAAAGGTGAGTCTATTCTATTGTAAGGGACATAAATTTGACTTTCTTTGCCTGAGACAGAGATGTTATCTTTATTATACTAGATGAAGATGTTACTCCTAGCTTGCTAGGTTATTTTGTGTTTAACATCTTTGAAAAGATAGTCTGGAAAAAGGGCATTTGAGATATAGAGACATATAAGAAACACATGGAGTATTGCCTCCTAAAAGATAGGCCTAAATTTTTCTATTTCTCTTTTCATTTCCAGACTAAATAGCAATGTTGTTGCATACAACTTCTCATATACTTGTGTCCTGTAGATCGTTAAGAGTTACTGGTGCAAAATTTGCCTTATAAATATGGAACCAGATTCTATTCAAGTAAAATAAGATGAATTTATCTACTCTAAGGTTAATTAAATCTATATATTCAAATTATATTTCCTATAGACAACTGGATAATTAAAGGATAAGAATCTAAAGTTACTTTATATATACATGAACAATTTCTCCCCTTCATATGCCTTTTTTCCAAGCAATTTTCTATTGTGGATTATGCAAATTATACACTTTATATCACCAGGTAAGTTGTTCTGTATACTCTGGAAGTGTATAAATTAGAAAAGTTCTGACTGTTTTCTATAATCCCAGTATAAATATTTAGAGCATGTAGATAAATGATGCATTGAAAAAAATACACAAGAGTTCATAACCTGAGTGTATTTCAAGCTACATCACTTGCTAAGTTGCATATACTGAACATTCACAGCATGAATAAAATGAGAGTTTTGCTCTCTTTGATT
This sequence comes from Cuniculus paca, assembly GCA_004365215.1. NCBI lineage: Eukaryota > Metazoa > Chordata > Mammalia > Rodentia > Cuniculidae > Cuniculus > Cuniculus paca. The sequence continues at coordinate 10,493 of RJWT010025968.1, read as the reverse complement.
ACTTAGCATCTTTCTCATATTTAGTAAAGGTGGTGTTACAAGCTAATGGGCAATGCTAAAAGTGTCACATATCTTTGTATTTAGTAATTTGTCTACCTACAATAAAGAAGATAAAAGCCACTCAATTAACAACGTCAGTTTAATGTATCTACACCTCAGGTCCCTGTGTCTCATAATACTTCAACACCAGATGTCAACTTTTCTGAGATGATATATTACTTGCCTCTGAAGTGAGGATTTAACCATCTTGCTGGTAATACAACATTGACATTTTTCATTACAAACATGAAGAAATAATTTCTGCACTTTCAATTAGCAGTACTTACATTTTATTTATTTTCAAACAGAAGCCGTTCACTTAAAAATGCTCATTAAAAAAATTCACTTTTTCTCTCACCATATACTCCCATTAACATAACAATATTTGGTGTGTTTTCCCATGAACGACCAGTTTTTGTAAAATTTAATTCTCATTCTGTTTCTTTGAGGTTACAGTTGGTGTTGTGAATATGACCAAATTAACAATAGGGATACTAACTAGAAAGACACAGAAGCTGAACAGACACCTACATAGCATCTGGTACTACTGATCTTCTTCACCTGTTCAACAATAAACTCCTGTCCTTCCTTGTTGAGCCTGGAATAAGGAGGATCAGAAAAGAAAAGCAGATAAGGCAAGCAATAACCAAACTCTTCAGTAATGTTCTCCATTTTGGAAGAAAAGATATTATTGTGTGCTTGCTTTATTTATTATTCTTTTAAAACTTCAACTCAGAAAATGAAGACATGAAGATACTTGAAAAAGGCTTTCTTTCTTCTGTGTTATTGGGTGTTTAGGAGGAGAAGTTTTGTTTGTTGTTTGTTTTAATTTTACGTTAGAGGCATGTCACTCTTCCCCTCAAATTCTGAGATCATTCTACAAACAGCTGCTGCTTTCAGGTAAACAGTCACATTGCCAATTTCTTTGTGGAATCCATTTATCATCATAAATAGGCTCTTTAAGAAAAAACTCTAAAACAAGATCTTTAGCACACATCACAAATATTCTGAGAAGTCAGTCATTAAAATTTGTAATTATATTCAGTGGGGTTGTAACTAATAGCACACTAAAAAATAAATTTTAGAAATATTTTGTGAAAATTCTTAAAAGTTGCTATGCTTCAAATAGTTCTATCTGCTGATAAATCTGTAAAACAAGAGATTTTTTAAAATTCTATGGCTCATTTTAAACTAAAAAACACTGCTAAATGATGCACTCACTAAAGTTGCTACATTCACAGTAGGCTAGAATTTCCCAACTGCTTTAAGATGTTCTACAATACAATTCTTGAACTTCATACCCAAAATATTTTGTGAGAGTACAACATGAGACCCCTTTAAATCTGTTATACTTAATATACCATCAATTATAAGGTATTATCTTAAAGTCCCTTCTTTATGTCAAATATATTATTTTCTATTTATAAACATGACACAGAATTTTATATACAATGTACTTATTGCATATGTCCTAGGCTCATATTTTACAATATTCATTATCATCAATTAATTAAAAAGCTGTGGGTAATTGGAAGCGATAACTTTCTCCAACAAAAGGAGAAAAATTATTTTAGGAAAAGTTTTTGGTGTTTAATCTAATGAGCATATTTTCCAGCTTTTAGAATGTTGGGCATAACTGATTTTCTTTAAAAAACCAAATATAAAACCAAAATATACGTATGGTCATGTATCATTTAACAATGAGGGTATATTCTGGCAAATACAGTATTAGATAATTTTGTGTCCAACACCACAGAGTCTTCTTACACAAATCTAGATGATGTAGCTTACTATATACTCGGCTCTATCATAAAACGCCCTACTGCAGCATTTCATATGTTGTCCATCATTAGCTGAAATGTAATTATATGATACATGACAATATTTGAATAAAAGAAATATGAAAAATTGACAGTAAAACAGGCATATAAAGTTGATGTTAATAAACATATCACATTTTGCCTATCGAAGTGATAGGTTAACTGTACCTGTTTGGTCCATGATAGTCAAAATGGAAGTAATGCAGAGTTTCTAAAAATCTCTTTACAATCTATGTTTTACCTACTTTGAAAGCATTAGCTTAGTTGTCAGGTGATATCTTCCACAGCTTTAATATAGTTAAGACCCTCACATTTCTTTATTTGATTGTACTTTTCAGTGTGGGTGATTTTATCAACATTGTTGTTGTTTTTCCTTATAGTTAACTTTTGGTATCTGTTGATACTACACAAAGGATTATATTGTCAAATCCTACATGGAACAATCAGAGATCTTAACCAGACTCAACTTTACTAATAATTACAAATATGCCAGTGATTAGTATGGACAATGGAAGCAAGAAGTGTTGGGTCTCTGGTGAATTTGCACAATCTTATGCTTGAAATATTAGGAAAAACTCTGTCTCAGATTGACAATCAGAGTTTCTAAGAGATGTATGAGCATTGTTACTTACACAGAAAAACACTGTTCGATCATAAAACATAGAGGGTTTGTATACAGATTTATTATTTACATGACATTTTATCCAGGTTATCAAACCCAATTCCACATAATTAAGTGCATATAACTGAAGATATATCATAGGTAAGGATTCCTATTAGAAAATAATGTTGCTCTTGCCAATTATGTAAGCGTGCTTATAAGTATCTGAACTTACTTTCTTCCCAATGGCATTCCCTACCCCATAGGGAGAGAAAAACCGCAGACCAGTTAACTAACATGTGATCATTCAGATACACCAAGACAGCCTCCACAGAAAGAGGATAAGACTAATGGAGACACATTCAGATAAATTAACTAGGTAGAATTCCCAATTGATTACAAGAGAAAGTCAGAGCTATCTTGATAGTCACACAATAGTTTTCTGGATACAGTACTGAAACTACAAAAGTCAACACTTCTCCTTTTCCATATTCAATCAAGATGATACTATCTCCTCATATCTCTGCATCTTCTTCATATTTGTCACCAGCAAGGTTGGCTGACAATAAATTTTAGTTATTAAAAGTGAAATAGAATTTTTGACAAGACCAAGGTAATTGTTTCCTTGGGTTTCAAAGCTTCCTAGACTGGAGTATAGAACTGTGGTTATAGCAACTTTTGACTAAAATTGCTTAGGGGAAAACCCACATTATAAAACATGTAGCATATTTTACCATTTATTCATTAATTCAATTAAAGTTTATTATATTCCTGTACATGTGTCACAACACTAGCCTCTGGGCCTACTGAGATTAAAGGGCAGATTTTGTTTATTTTGTAAACCAGAATAGGCTTTGTCTAAACAATCTGTTTCTGTGACTTGGAGGATAAACAGGCATTAGGTATATAACGAAGTAGGAGAAAGTACTCTCATTGCAGTGGGATTCTCATGTGCAAAGGTCTCGTGTCCAGAGGCTGAAGAGAAGCCAGGGTAGTTAATGTAGAGTGAATTCTGAAGAGGAAAAGAAGGTGGGAGGTGAAGACTGACAATTAGGTAGTTGAGGTGCTTGCAAGTCTGGCCATTACAATGGTTTTTGGATTTTATCCTAATATCAATGTAAAATTATTACAAGTTTCTAAAAAACCCCTGGTGACATTGCATAAGAGCGGATGGGAGGCTATCAAGAATGGTTACTACAGGGCGGGGGGCGGGTATAGCTCAGCTGCACAGTGCCCCACTTAGCAAGCACGAGGCCCTGAATTCTAAAATAAAAAGAACAGCTATTGCAATGGTCTGTGCAAAAGTCCCTCTCTCTATGTGGGCAGCAAGGCAAGTACTCAAGATTTACCTGTAAGTAGGGAGAGAGAATTTAGTGATTGATCTTGGATGAAGATATTGAGACCATATATAGGATAGTTTTAAATTGTAAGCAAGAGAAATTTAATCTACCTGAGTCACACAGAAATAAAATACAGTTTTTCAATAAGAATCTAACAGAATCAGAACGAAACCTAAGAAGTATCCCTAGGTGTTACCCAACTAGAAATTATATCCTAAATAAGAACTCTTTCCTGGAGTAGACTTGAGAATGAGGATAAGTTTCCTTTCAATCCTTTCTCTATTGGTGCTTTTATTTATTTCAAGGAAAATAAAAATAAATTACCTCAGTAAATAGTGAACTAACAATTTTATCAAGAAATTTTCAATCCCACATGATTTTTATTTAGCTATTTATACCATTATGTGAGCACATATTTTAAGATACTTGAGAAATATTTGTCTGATTTTCCATTCATTATATGTAATTTAAATATATATTTGAAAATGTTTATTTTGTAATATAATATATATCTGATATTTATGAAAATCACATTTTTACAAATATGCAAAGTTAGTTATAAAATTAGCCTTTATAAAAGCCAGAATTATAGCCATATCTACGTGAAAAGCTTAAAGATTCAAAAGGAGAATCACATCAACTAACCAAAAAAAAAAAAAATGAAATCTTTGAGTCAAACATTTTTTCCTCATCCTTAATAAGGCTCCCTTTGATTCTGTTGGAAAAATGAAGTACTAAAATGGTAGAAACATTTTTAAAATTGTAATAGTCAAACATGTAATAAAAAATTGAGCATTAAAATATCACATAAATTCATATTCAAAAAATTACATATATTTGAAGTATAATAAAGAAAAACACATATCCACATTATGATAAGATCTGAAAATTGGAAACACAGGGAAAATCTTTAAAACAAGACTTTGAAAGGTGTATTTCATTCCTTGGTGCAGAAATAAAACTGATACTTGATGTCTCATAAAAATGATGGAAGTCAGAAGACAGTGGAATGCCATTTAATTGCTAAAACAATTGCCAGTTCAGCTTCTATACTTATTTAAAGAAGTGTCAGATTGTTAAAGTTATCAATAGCATATGATAAATGCCAATACAGTTGATGAAAACCCAGATGAAACAAAAAATATGAAAAATAATAACTTGTCAAAGGTTAGAGCAGTTACAAATCTGAATAATTTTATATCTAATAAAGTATTAAGTGTATTATAAATTCTTACACACACACACACACATACACACACTCTTTCTCTCCAAACCCAAATGATTCTGTGCTTAATTTTCCCACATGTAAAAGGGAAAAATTAAAACAAATTTAAAATCACTCAGAGAATAAGATAAAAGAGAATGTATAGTAGTATATTTTAAGAAATCATCGTAACTTCAATACCAAGCCTTAACAAAGATATTAAGGAAAAAGGAAAGAACATACTAAACTCTTATGAACACAGATAATATAAATGCTATCAAAAAGATATCCAGTTGAATCTACGGCTAAATAAATCAATGCATACATCCAGGATCCAGTAAGATTTACTCTCAGAAGGCTGGGCATGGTAGCATATGCCTGTAATTCCCAGCACTTGGGAGGCAGAGACAGGAGAATCACCACAAGTTTGAGGCCAGGTTGGGCTACAAAGTGAGTTCAAAGCCAATCTGAACTGCATAGTGAAACTCTGCCTCAAAAAAACAAAACAAAACAAAACAAAACAAAACAAAACAAGATTAACACTGGGAATGCAAGTTTGAGTTATCATTCAAAAAAATCAATGTATTTTAACTCATTAACAGAAAAAAAAATGTGTTCATGTGAACAGATCCACAAAGAATATCTGATAGGCATTAAGGATTAAAAACTAACAACAGAATAAAATTAGGAATAAATATAAAAGGCAATTTGCTGGTACTATTATTTATGCAAAAGAAAAAGAAAACAAGAAAAACTTAAATCCTTGTCTGAGATCTCTGGGGGCAACAGCAGACCCACTCTCGTCATTTGTATTTCACATCATACTGAGAGTTATTTCACTCAAATAAGGCAAGGAAAGGCCACAGAAATGGAAGAGAAGGAATAAGACTGTCATAATTTTGGACAGTATGATTGTTTATGAAATAATGTTAAATGAAAAATAAAGCATTCAAATATGATTAATTGTACAATTAATTTAAATTAAACCTAAAAAATAATTAGAAAATAAAGTTGAAGTATATCTTCCATTTTTAATAGGATGTAACAGTAAGTAATGATATAGAATTGGAAAAGTTCCAAATCCTGTGGAACTAACTGATCATTTTAGAAAAGCAGCATTAATCTTGGAAAGGAGGTTGTACTTAGAAAAGAGAGAGAACAATGAAAAGCTTGGGTACTGGACATGTGGTAATTGTTTTTTGTTCTTCCAATGGTGGAAATTCTGTGGACACCCTTCTGTGTGCTCTGAAGGGTATATTTCAACCAAATCTTTGGAAACTAATGGGAACGATTTCTAGGCTACTTTTTAAGGATTTTTATGCAAATAATCATTTATGTTCAAGAAAATGCATATGTAACATACAATAAACGAAAGTAAAAATCATATCCACACCTAGGCTCCACTTTAAGTAATCGCATGATATTGTTCATTTTTATAAGACCTATGTATCCCTTCACCATCCAATTCCTGTTCTTTCCAATCTCCTAGAGGTGAATTAACATGTGTGGTATGTTACTCATTCCCTTGTGCTTCAGCATTCTTTCACATATACATGTGTAATATTCTTAATACTCTTCTGAGTATTAATTAATTCGGTATATTTCAAAGTTTGCATAAATAATATGCTTCTGTATTTAGATAATTTTTAGTATTTGTTCACCAGTACTTCGCTAAATCAAAGTTCATTTTGCTTTTATTACTACATGACAAGCCCTTGTAGGCCATATTACTACACATCATTATTCACTTTCAATGCAGGCACAGTGACCATACTTGTCATATATTAAGTAACGTTTCTATGGTGTTCCTTGTGGAATATTTTTTTCCATATATTATGTAATGTATATAAAATTTCAGAGAATTCTTTATTCTCCAAAACTAAGTCCATAAATTATGAATAGAATTTTTAAAACATAAGTAGAATAGAAAAGGACAAAGCATCATTTAGAGAATAAGACTACATATTTTTCCATTACCATATTATTTTTTCCAGTGTAGGTATTGCCATCAAATGAGATTAGAAAATTGCTCAGAGTACATTTATGAATGAATTTTCTGGTTCATAAATTTGCATATTATCAACTTTATTACATAGATTACTTTTTCTGGATATTGTTAAACGAATTCGTACATACACCAGATTCTTCCAATGAGACCTGCTTAGTTTTTTTCAAATTAATAATTTTCAAAATACATTATGATTTCTCCTCACCTCTTTCTAATGAGGTTGAGTATATTCCTATGTTTATTGTCTGTTTCCGCATTAATTTTCTTATAAATGATTTCCATTGGTTTTTGTTCTATTTTTCTCTTTGGTTGTTTGTGCATTTGTCAGTGGTGTATGCAATTTAAACTGTATATGATCCTGATACTATTTTTTCAAGTGTCATATGTATTGCAAATACTTCTTTGGAGTCATATTTTCCTTTTCATATGTGGTTCTTTTTGATAGCACTCAATTTTCACATAAGACTCCACATTCTATTATGTGAGAAAATCTTTACAAAAGCAAGATAAATTTCTAGAAACTGAGCATGTCATATTGAAGTCTCAGAATTCCTTGTGGTGATTTTAATATATGCTGAGGTCAGAATAAATTTTCTAATGAAGAACTAAAAATCTAGTATCATTTATTGGATGTTTCCTCATTTTTCTCTATTTTCAATGCCAATTCTGCTAAATAAATCTGCAACACATAAGGTGAGGGCCTGTTTTTCAGCTGATTATTTTGTTCTATTTATCTGTTTTTCAACTCCTGAAACAATAACATGTGTATTGATAACTTTCATTATCACAGTGAGTCTTACTATCCATTAGACAAGCCACTTCACCCGTGCTATTTGTTTGTTTCTGAGTCTTAGTTCTTCTTGGCTCTTTGTTCTTATTTATACACATACACTGTCGGTATTTTGATTGGAATTATGTTGAGTTGATAAATAAATTTGGGAGAATTGATCATGTTCTTTTCTTTACTCATGAATATGCTTTAGCTTTTGATTGTTTATTGTCTTTTAGCAAAATATTTTAAATTTCAAACTGAAGGTCTTGTACCTATTTGAACAATTTAATCCCTAGCTATCTTAGGTTTTTTCATTGTATAGTAACTGTCTAAAAGTTCATTTTGTGTTACGTGCTGAAATTTAAAATAGGTACCTTGCTAAGTAGTCTTGCTAGTTTTAATATTTCATGTATAATATATACATTTTGGACAATTTTGAGACATTTATATTATTGATGAATACTGGTAAGATTGATTTCTTTCATATATAAATTTTTAAAGATAACTAACTAAATATGAAACAAAGAGTATAGAACTTTGTAAAAAGATTGTTATAGAATACACTATAATATATAAAAAGAATAATTTTAATATTTAAAGATTAATAAGAAATTTACTATAAATTTGGGGCAACTCTCCTTTATTAGAATTAGAAAATTAATTTTAAATTTTTTAAAAGCTACAACAATAACACCTTTTAAATTTAATCATGTAATTTTGTTTTGTATATTGAAATTATCATATGGTTTAACCAGCATTCATTTAAATTTACTAATTTGCAGTGTTAAATAGACAGCATCCCTTGATAAACTGAACTTGGTCATGAAGTATTACATATTCATACATTGCTGAATTCAGAAATGTCAGTAAGTATGGGTTTTTCTGCATTTAATTTGCGTCTCAAAGTAGTTGATAATTTTCTTTACTGACATTTTTGTTACATTATACTAATAAATTTTAATAATTCACTCTAGTTTGATTACAATGCAAACCCAAAATTGTTTGTTTTTCTCATTTAAGAGACTGTATCAATGATCATTCCTCTCCTTCTTGATTATTTGATTTTTAATGCTTTTTGTTTGTTTGTTTGTTTTTGTTTTTGGTACTGGGGCTCGGCAATTCCCCAGCACCTTAATGTTTTATTATAGAATAAGGAAATAAGATCTCTGTTAGTGCTTTTAGAAAAAGTCAATCCTCTGCTAACATCTTAATTTTAATCTAAAGAAACCCACTTCAGACATCAGTACTACAGAAAAAGGATAATAAATTTGTGTTTTTAAAGCCTCAAAACATAAAACTGTAAAGTAGTTTGAAAACTATCTTTTTTCTGTTCTATCAAAAACAAAACAAAAAAATGGAGAAGTATCTGCTGTTTGAGTGAATGGTGACATTTGGAAACAGTACTTGGGGGAAACTTTGGATTTTGATTATGAGATCATTCCTATTTTCTATCATTTTGAGGCAGTTAAAATCAGGGCTATATTTTTACAAATATATCCACTTTAATTTTCCCTTGTTTTACTGTCATAGGGTGTCCAAATAACTTTTTCACTTTATTAATCTCTTTGCATCATTTATGCAAGATGATCCTCATTGAAATACTTTTACATAATCACTTTTGTAAGACTTTTAAAATTAGTTGTTTTAGTCCAAATAACAATTTTCGTTAGGCTATTATGTTTGTTTTCTGCACCACTAATTGCGGCTCTTATATTAATTAATTTTTTTTTCAAATTCTTTCCTTTTACTACTTTTTGGCTAACTCTTCTATGTATTGCTAAGAAAATTACTTTCATAAGTATTTGAGGTGTAAACTAGCCTACACATTTTTGCTCTAGTTTTATACTTCACATTTTGATGTTATTATAAATTCTATATTATAATTTTAATATTTAGTACAATTGCCTACTTGATCTTATAGTAAAAGTGCATTAAGTATTTTTGAAATATTTTCCATTAACTTTTCCAAACATATTTCCAATTTAATAATGTGTTATGGAAGATACAAATCTAAAATTTTGGGTTCAGTATGTATAACTTAGTACAGGGCAGTTTTCAAAATGTTCGTGTGTCCTTATTTATGTATTATTTGCTTTGCAAGTATAAAAATATGCCACTGTTTTTTTAATGTCCACTACATCAAACCGTTAATTTAGTTTTTGAGTAATTTTTATCTCTTCTAATGATTTTGTTTTGATCACTCATTGCTGAGAAATATTTTGGTAAATTTTCCAATTTTCGTTTTCGTTGATTTTTCCTTGTAGTTAAGTCAATCTCCATTTAATAACTGAAAATGTCTTATTATTCTATGTAGAATAGCATACAACATTGGAATATTTATGCCTAGCTAATTCAAAGTCATACACTTACGAAGTAAAGAGTAAAATTTGTAATTTTTAATACTGATTTTTGTCCTAATTGTTATTTGTTAAAAAATAATAGAGGATCATTCTTTCAGGTGTTGTTTAGTACCTAATTTTCTTCCTTCCATTATTCTATTTTTTGAGTTTCAATGTATCTCATAAAAAAGCTTACACCTGAAATATTTTTTAAATTTAGTATGAAAATTTGTGTTCCTTCCTTTATATTATTTATTCTTCTGAATAAATCATTGTTCTTATCTTTCTCTGTCTCGCTTGTATTCTACCTCTTCGCCTCTCCACACTTCTTTCAGAATAGTATTTCAGATTTTTATCTCATTTATTCAGT
>RJWT010025967.1:0-15968 GCA_004365215.1 Cuniculus paca | reverse complement strand
ATAGTCTGTGATGGCACTGACTCACAGGAAAAGGCCTGGATCTGGCTATCCCCACGCCGGCAACAGCCCATGTATTCCACTGGTAGGAGGGAGGCTTGTTCCCTCCACCAAAAGTCCATGAATGGTGCTGGCTCATGGGGAAAGGCTTGGGTCTGGCTGTCCCTACTCCAGCAATGGCCTGTGCGTGGCTCAGTTGGATAAATAAGTCTACTGCAGAGAGGTAAAGAATTGAGACCAGTAATTTATGCTACCCTAGGGAAGAAGTACCGATATATCATGGCAGGAAAGATTTTGGAAGATAAAATGGGCTGAATTGTTGGTGGTGAGGTAAGTTCTTTGGTTTGCTAAATAAACATTATTCTCCAAGGCAGTGATTTGATTATTTTCTAGTAAACTTTATTTATGTTCCTAGATCTGGGTTCTGCTGGCCACAACTGACTTCAACATTACCAACACAGGGCACACAGGTAAATAGGGAACAGAGATTCACCACTGCACTGTGGAAGCCCCCATTCTTCCTGATTGCCATGATTTAGCTCCAAAATAGAGCACTGAGAGCTGAAGATCAATTTCTTTATATCTCTGGGCATCCGTTTCTGTATTGATAAAACAGGTTGATTAGTGGTATATATTTCATAGGACTATTGAGAAAAAGTAAAACACTGCAGGTAAAGCACTTGCTGCAAGTCTCAATAAATGTGATTCTTCCCAGAAATAATAGAACAACTTTCAGGAGGTGTACCCAATACATGGATAAAGGCAGATGACTGTGAATATTCCACAGTAAAGTCAGGATGACTGAAGAAGACAGAATATTTGAATAGTACTTCTAAGTGACATTGTCTGAGAATAGAGCCAAAGTGGAAGATAGAATATAGGATCTTAGTTTAGTGTGGCTGTTACATACTAGCGGTTTCCCATTTCTGCAGTACATATGTAGAGACATTTTTTTTTTCCTAGAATCATTCTTGCATCCCTGTGACTGAATCATGGTGAATAATCTTTTTGATGATCTATTGGATTTATTGGATTCAGCCTGTGAGAATTTTTGCATCAGTGATATTGGTCTATAGTTTTGTTTTATTTATTCTTTAGTTTTTATTCTGTCATTGTCTTGCTATCAGGGTAATACTAACATTATTGCATGAGTTTGGAAGAGTTCCTTCCATTTAAATTTTCTGGAATAGTTTTAGAGGAACTAGCTCTTCCTTGAAAGTTTGGGAGAATTTAGCAGTGAAGCAATCTGGTGCTTGGCTTTTTTGTGTTGGGAGAATTTTTATTACTGATTAAATCCCCTTGTTCATTACTTTATTTTACAAAAGTTTTAGATTCATAAATAATTTGTAAAGGTAGACAGTCACCACATCCAGTTTGCCCTAATACTAGCATTTCTCATGTTAATATTTAGTACAGTACATTTATAGCAGTTAAGGGAGTGATATTAAGACAGTGTCGAAGAAATTCTCTGTTTTTTTCAGATTGCATCCCTGTCTTTTCCAGGCTGTCATCTAGGACTCACATTCTTTTCATCTGTCTTCTTAGGTTCCTCTCAGCCATGACAGTTTTTCAGATTTTCCCTGTGTTTTGATGACCTTGACAATGTTGATGAGTACTGGTACAGATATTTTGGAGAATGTCCCTAAATTGGGATTGTCTGATGCTCTTCTCAGGATTTGATTTGGGTTATCAGTTTTGGAAGGAAGACTATAGAGATAAAGTACTGTTCTCATCACATCACATCAAGGACACATAGTGTCAACACAACTTATCACTGTTGATGTTGACCTTGATAAGCTCTCTGAGGTTGCATTTGTCAGGTCTCTCTACTGTAAAATTACTCTTTTAATCCTTTCTTTCCATTCTGCACACTTTGAAAGGAAGCCACTCTGTGTTACTCATGCATATTGCATACCACCTACTTGATGGCTGAATTGCTACATAAATTATTTGGAATTATTCTGTATGAAGGTTTGTCTGTTATCTCCATTTATTTAATTATTCAATCATTTGTTTATGTTAGTATGGACTCATGGGCACTTATTTTATAATATGTATCCAAAGCTATTTTGTTATTCAATTTGTTGTAGCTTTGGTTATTGGGAATTTTTTCAGTTGACTCCTGTGTCCCTTTCATGTATTTATTAATTTTATGAGGGTGTGTATTTTGATAACTTCTTTCTTTCTGACACTAAAAAATGTACTAGGTTTGTATTGCATATTCCATACACTCCCATTAGAATTAGCTAATTCTCTGAAAACATGTTTGATCATCATGTTTTAGGGAAGATACTATTGGCATTTGCAGAGTAAGGACAGGGAAACTGCAGGACAACCTTATTCTTCAGAGTGAAGAATTATCTGGGTGAAATTATCAACAGTGTCACAGTTGAGAAACCCTGCTCTGTTCTCAGATACAAGTTAAAATGTGTCATCTTGATAATTACTATCTTTTTTTATTCAATGTTCCTTGGTGAAAATGTAGGAAAAGTGGATACACAATCCATAGGCATCATGCCATGTTCTATCTGGAGTCAAATCATCAGGCTAAAAGATTTAAATATTTTTTTATTTGTGTGAATCTACTCTGCCTTTCTATTTATGTGAAGTAGGAATCATATCTGTTAAAATAAGAAGGGTTTTAAAATTCAAGAATATAAAACAGAGCAAAAATATGGGTTCAGGCTTTCTTAAATTAAAATTAGAAGTGGGCAGGTCCCATTATGTTTACCTCTTTCCCTCCTAGCAAACACTTCTTTCTATGAATTGTTAAAATTCCTTTCTAATTCTTCTCTGTAGAAGGATATTTTAGAATTCACCCTGGAGAAATTATGTGGCCAAAAATATAACAGAATCCATGGTAAGAGGAGCAGATCTGTGACTTCTTTCTGTATTCCCTTGATCATGCACAGTAAGTTTAGACTGAGCAACAATGACTATCTTGTTTTTGTTGTCCCTAGTCCCTGATACTTTTTCACAGTTTGTTTTTGTTGGTAAATCATTTTCACATTATAATAACTTTGAGCTAGTAGAACTTGCATGTTTTCTCTTACATACATTCACACTGTTTTTGCAATAGAATATGTAAGTTATCCTTTTTACCTCTAACACTATGGAGAGAACATGTAAATTCTTGCAAATAAGAGAATAAAAGAGCAAACCTATGAATGAAGATAAAGCTAGGTCACTCAGAGAAAGTGAGTACTTACCATGCATGCCAGTTCAATCTCTGGGACACCCAAGCTTGTCCTTAGCAGACTGAGACAGATTCAGAGAGAGTGAATTACCATCTAATGTGAATTCTCTTTCTCCTGACCCTCACTCAACACACATAGTGATTCATGATTGAGAGGCAGCTGTGTGCAGGGGAAAGGCAGTAAGCTTTGATAAATATTTAGTACTGGTTCCAACCTTGCCTAACAGTGTGAACCAAGGCCAGCAACTTAATCTCTTTGAGTTGCCTAGATACTTATTCATATAAGTAGGCTAATATTAGCTACCTCATAGACTTGTGAGGAGTAATGAAATGTTAAATATAAAGTCCTCTTACAGTGCTATATAATGTAGATGTTACACTGACCAGAGACACCTCTATACACAGAAGTACACTGACAGGGTAATTAAGAGAGAAACATATTTCTGAGTAAAAGTGAAGCTCAGGCAAGATAATTCACTGCTATCGATCTTGGTTTCTTCATTTATAAGTGATAAAATAGGAAAAGATGATTTTTAAACTTCTAGAGTTGCCAGAATTCCAAAATTTTATGATTGAATTACATATGCATTGAAATAATGAACTTTAGTCACTTACCTCTCTCTCTCTCACTCACACACACACACACACACACACACACACCCCATACAGGAATGTCCATAAGTCATACATAGATTTCACCCATTCTCATGGTGCATCCAAATGGAGTGCACAGAGAAAATGCCCAAATTCCCTACTGGATTCTCTGTCTTTGTAATTCAGCTTTCCTTTCTCCAGTCAGATAGGATACAGACCTGGCAAAGAGCAAAGGACAGACTAGGAAGGCACAGGTGGAAGAGGAGTAGGAGTGACATGTTCTTTTGGTCTCCACAATGAAGGTATGGGAGAGTAGGTTGTGGGGAGTTAAGGGTGGGGGTAAGTAGTAAGCACATGAGAGATCCATGGAGTTCCAGGCATGTGGAGAGAAAAAAGAAACAGGATACAGTAAATGTTGAAGGTTTTCTGTTGGAGTTTTTTTAACTGTCTTATGAATTTTGGCCTAGGATGGACTTCTCCCTTTGATCTTTGAACACACCCATGCTCTGTTTCCACCTGAATATCTAATGAGCATATTCACATAACCCATCCAAAACCAAATCCCAAATCTTTTCTGTAGGACTGCTTTTCTCACCATGTTTTCTATGTCACTTGAGGGCACTTTGATCCTTTACTTGGCTCAGGCAAAGTCTTAGAGTCCAATCAAATGTAATTTTTCTTACATATTAATATCCATACAACATGAAATTTTAGTGAGTGATACTGTCAAGTAACCAAGCTGAATCCTATCACTTTGCATCACTTCCATGCTACCACTTTGTCCAAATCACCCTTACCCCTGCGAGAGCTCCTAGTAATTTTTCCCTGTTTGTGCCTTGGTGCAACATCCAAAGTGTGAGGGTTAACATATAAACCAGTGACTATCATCTCTCTGCTCTAAACCTTTCAATAGCTTCTTATCCCACACACAGTGTGATGGTTGCTTTTATGTGACAACACAGCAGGAAGGATTATATCAAACTCAAACACTTCTGCACAGGAAAGGAAATGGCCCACAGAGTGAAGAGAATGTATGAATTGGGAAAATGTATTTGCAAACCATACCTGTGATAAGGAGTTAGTCCAAAAGACATATAATGAGCATATAGGAGCCAGTAGTAAGAAAACAAATAACTGCTGAAAAAATGGACAATGTACCTCAATGGCCAATAGGTATATGACAAAGATGTCCAGCATCACTAACCATCAGGGAAAGGAAAATTGAAATCATAATGTGATTTAAGCTTATACCTGTTAAAATGGCTATTAACAAAAAAATGAAAGAAAACAAATGTTAGCAAGGATTTGATGGAAATGTAAGTAGCACAGCAATAATGGAAAAGAATACACAAGTTCCTGTAAAATAAAATCAGAACTACCACATGACCCAGAAATCCTACTACAGGGTACAGCAGTACCTCAGTTCATGAACTCAATTCTCTCCACAATTCTGGTCACAAAAAGAACTGGCCAAGAACTAAATCAAATTTCCTCATAAGGTCTACATTGAACCAAACTATTGAAATTTGATTCAGTTCTCATTCAGCTTGGTTTGCAACCAGAATCATGGAAAGACTCAAGTCTGTGAACTGAGGTACACTGTATATATCCAAAGGAAATGAAGTCAGTATCTTGAAGATATATTTGTACCACCATATTTATTGCAGAATTATTCATAATACTCAAGATATGAAACTAATCTAGGTGCACATAAATAGAAAAATAAAGAAAATGTATTAAATACACAGTGGAATACTATTCAGTCTTCAAACGAAGGAAATTCTGTTATTCAAAAGTATGCTTTTTCTTTTTTTTTTTGGCGATACCAGGGATCATACTCACGACCTCGCACTTGCCAGGCAGGTGCTGTCACTGAGTTATATCCCCAGCATATGTTCTTATTTTTAATCTACACATAATAATTATACATATTTATGGGGCACAGTGTGACATTTTAATTCATATATACAATGTGCAAAAATGAGACTAGGTAAATGAAATATTTGTTACCTCAAACATAAGTCACCTTTTGTATATGTGTGTTGGGAACATTCAAACCCCTCCTCTGCCAGCTGGAAAATTCAGTCATTTGTGGCAACAAGAATGAACTTGAAGAACATTATGTTAAGTGAAATAAACTAGACACACAAAGACAAATCCTGCATGATTTCACTTGCATGCAGACTAAAAATTAATCAAATTCATCTTGACACAGAAACTCATTCCTACAATCCTAGCATTTTTAGAGGCAGAGGCAGGAGGATTGCACTGGTAAATTTAGTGACTGAGAAACCACACTGTTTTCTAAGTTAGTAAGTAAGCAAGTAAACAAAGGACTGGGGATGTGGCTTAGTGTGAACATCCTGAGTTCAATCCTCAGTACCACAAAAAAAAAAAAAAAGGTCACACTCATAGAAACAGAATAAAATAGTGGTTACTAAAAGTCTGGGGGATACAGGAGCTGTGGAGACACTGGTCAAAGGACACAAAATTTCAGCTAGACAAAAGTAATAAGTTTGTTTAAAAGATCCACAGTTTGTCATAGCAACTGCAGATAATAATGTAGTGCAGTGGTGGTAAACCTTTTAGAGCTTTTTCAGTGATACAAATAGTCCACTGCAACATGCATGCCATACGTTTGCGGCTACTTATACAGAGTAGTGCATACTCAAAAACTGCTAAAAGAGTAGCTATTAAGTCTTCTCATCATTAAAAAATGCTAACTATATGAGGTGAAGCATATGTGAAATAGCTTGATTTGGCCATTCCATAGTGTATGTGTTCATGAAAGCATCATATTGCTTCCTATAGATACATATGCAATTTTTCATGCTGACTAAAAATTTTGGCGTCATCCTAACCAGGTTGTGCAGTACTCATATAGAGTCACATACAACATATGACATTTTGGTCAGTGAAGGACAGCATACACGATGGTGGTCCTCTAGAAGTGTATGACCTGGCAACATCATAGCTGTCTTTGTGGAAGGACCTTGACGTTCATGCATGACAAAATGGCCAAATAACATGTTTTTGAGAATGTGTTCATTAGTAAGCAATGCATGATTATATTTAATAATACCTGATTCTGTGTGTATCTGTGAGGCTATCTTTGGATAGGTTTAACACTTAAATGGGTAAATTGAGTAAAGCAGATTGCCTTTCTTAATATGGATGGGTCTTATTCTATCAGTTGAAGGCCTAAATAAAACAAAAAGGTTTACCCTCCAATAAATAAGACAGTTTCACCCACCTGACTGCCTTTGAGCTGGGACATTTGTTTTTATGTTCTTGGATTTTTTTTGTTAGTTTTTTTTTCCTATCTTAGGACTTGAGTTGAAATATCAGCTTTCCCTGGGTTTTGAGCCTGCAGGGCTCAAACTAGACAGGAACTATTCTGGGGTTTCTCCTGACTCTCTTACCTGCTAGTTGCAGATCCTGGGGCTTGTTAGCTTCCATAATCATATAACCCAATTCTTCTTCTCTCTCTTGTCCTCTTTCTTTCTCAGACACACCTGCACATGCTCTTCTGTTTCTCTGGAGAATCTACCTCATATGCAAATTAAATCTAAGATTGTTACGGTGGTGTCTAAGGCTCTTATTTTTACATTTCTATCTGACCACCCCTTTGGTTCAAGAACCAGCAAACTCTCCTGTACGCAAACCTGATTTTATGAGTAGAATGTGAGTGGAACACAGTCTTACCCTCACTACCCACTTATGTGTTGCCTGTGACTGCTTTCCTACCTCTGTCTGTGGTAGAGGTGAGTGGTGTGATGGAGGCTGTGTGGTGCTCAAACCTGCTTCCTGCTGGAGGCGCATATTGGCTGCTTTGCAGTTCTTTGTACCTCTAAGTGTGAAGCTTCCTCCTCCACTTCAGTAGCTTTGCACTTGCTGTTTCCTCTCTCTGGAATGTTTTTCCTTCTCATATCTGAATGACTCATTCCTGCACATCTGTGGCAGGTGTGGTAGAGTGTCAACAACTTTATTGGCTTGAGAACTGCCTGAAGATTCGGTGGAGTACATTGCTGGGTGTGTCTGGGTATACAGTGGAGATGTGGCCTCAGTGTCTATGTTTAATCCCTTGCCCCTCCATCTCTGGCACTTTCCCCCTGGTCAGCTTCCCAGCTGCCACAAATTAAGCACCTGTGCTCCATCATGCCCTTTTTCCATGATGTTTCTGTTTCAGAGCCAGCCAACCATGGACTGAATCTCTTGAAACTGTGAGCCAAATTAAATATCTTCTGCTTTAAATTGTGGGCATTGGGTATTGTGGCTCAGTGCTGAGAAAGCTGAAAAATACAACCTCCTTTAGGTTTTGGTCAAAAGTCATCATCTTAGGGAAGTCCTCTATCCTCAGTACTCCCAAGTCCTCTTTCTTACTGTTTTTCCATATCACTGATTACACCTCACTATTATATATTTTACTTATTTTGATTATCATCTGCATTTCCCCACTCAGTATAAATTCCTGAGACTGCTTCTTGTTAACTTATTGTGCATAGAATGGTGGCTTGCATAGAAATGTGGAGTGAATGAAGGAATCTATCATAATCTGTTTCTAGACAGTTTCACTATGCTCCTTGAACTAGATGTCATCAGCCTAAGTCCACAAATACAGATTCAGTAGGGCTTTACATGTTTATCTAGCCATGTTATTCTTCATGGAATCACATTAATGTAACAGCAGTCAAATAAAACATAATAGAAGTATATTCCATTTCCCTAGAGACAGATAGGGAGCAGATGCTTTAGCTGCCACAAAATTTTCTTCTACTCTTTTTGTTAAAAATCTCACACCCTCATAAACATCTGAGTTCCTTCACTTGCTCCCTGGCTCTTTGACTTTCCTTGAAATGACCATATTTGCTTTCTCTAATCTTATTATCTTCTGGTCCCCTTCTATTTGTTCAGAACATCTCGATTTAATCCTTTAATTCTATTTAGCAAATAGGAATGGAAAGAATAAAAAAGAGAGACCAACCTCTGGCATAGAGGTTGTGGACAAAAATAAGTTCTCTGAGGAACAGACATTTGTCTTTTGTATTAAACACCTCCTAAGAGCCTGCTAGGCAACTTTGAACCTCTGCTCCTCCTCACCGAAGCAATTTGTGGGCTTGCATGGTGAGGATGAATGGTAGGATGTGGGGATTTGGTGACCTTTCTCTGAGATCTTCCATTATATTTTTATTTAACTGTCTGTGCAGTATATACAGACATATTTTTGTACTTCTTTCTTGAAAGCACTATCACATCCCTATATATAGATGTAAGTACAGATGAAGATTTACTTGATATACACAGTCATCCCTCGGCATCTGTCTTGGTTACTTTCCTCTCATTTCTGAGATAAAATAGCCTACACCTAAAGTTAAGGAATAAAAGATTTATTTGGCTCATAGTTTGTGGATGTTTCAGTCCATAATCAACTGGCTCCAAGGCAGGGTGTTGTGGCAGAGGGGCAGCAGCTCATGGAGGTGGAAAATACCAAAAGCAACAAAAGCAAAAGGGAGGAGCATGTTAGGACTCTCTGTCCCTTATATTGTATGTAGGCTACACCCACCCTAGGGTGAGTGTAGCATTCACACCTATAATCCCAGCACTGGATAATGAATCAACCACAAACTCTAGAAGCCTGCCCCCATGACTGCATGAGGCTTTAGGGGAACATCTAGACATGAACATTAATATTCTGCCTCTGACCCCCTAGAGACTTTTGTACATTCCTTTATGCCAAAGGCATTTTAGTTCATCTCTAAGAGTTGCCAAAGTCCTAACAGTTTTAGCATTGCTGAAAAGTTCAAAGGCCAAGTCTCCTCCAAGATCTAAGGCAAACTCTTAGCTATGAGCCCCTGTACAAGTGAAAAGTGAAACACTTACAACATTCAATGGCACAAGATAAACATGACCATTCCAAAATGTACAAACAGGGTACAAAGGAATGAAACTAAAGCAAGTCCAAAATCCAGCAGAGCAAACATTAAGTCCTCTATCATGTGGAACATTCAATCTGTGACAAATTTTGAGCTCCAAAAGATTTGTGTAATTTCTCCTCTGTGGCAATTCCAGTGCTTGTAGATCCCAGAGCTTCTCTCTTAGGCCTGCTCTGTCTAATCCTTGCAATTTTCCTTAGATGAGCCAAGTTCCTGGATTTTTCAAACTTCTGGGGTTTCCACTGCACCTTTGGCTTCACTCTCACAGCTTTACACACTTCCCAGTCAGGTGCACACTGCCTGGCCTCCCAGGTCTTCTGAAGTCTAGGTGAAAGCCTTTTAAGCCTCAGAACTCTTTCATTCTCCATATGCCTAAAACCAGTGCCACATGGATGATACCAACATCTGCTGCTGGCTGAAGCAGTGGCAGAACTTCCCTCTCTCTTGGCTGTAGGTGTTGTGTGTCAGGATCACTGAGTACTCTGAATCTGATGCTGAGGAACACATTCTCTATGATGCTGCCATTCTGGAACATAGTGAGGCTGCCACAATTTGGGAACATGCTTCTCTGTGGCTTTCTCCTCAAAGCAAAGTATTTCACTTTTGAAGTTTTGAAGATGCAAAGGGTTGAGACTTATTGCTTCTTGTGATGCCTTCAGGCCATCTTTTCTATTGTCAGTAATTGAGATCTCCTCAGCTCTGTCTTTGAAGTCCACAGCTTTATTGGAACATCCTTTCTTTACAAACTCACAACATTTTAAATCATCCTGTTGGGCTCTTTGCTTTTGATTGGCAACATAAATCTAGCTAAAAGACTCTCAAATAGCCGTGTCACCACTTCAACATTTGAATGTCTTGAAATTTCTTCTACTAGATTAGTTAGTCCACCACCCTTAATATTAGTCTCAGGCAAATCTCTGGACACAAGCAAAATGCAGAGAAACTTTCTGCCAAACCATAACATACATCATCTGAACTCCAACAGCCAATGAAGTCCTTCCCAGCAGAAACTACCCAAGCTTGGTCTATACTGGCAGGATTTCTATCAGCCTTCTGGTCTTCTGAGCTCTGGCCAGAATCTCCCATACAGAGCAGTCTAAGGTGTTCCAGGGCTACTCTTTCAGTTGACATCTCAGAATCTTTCCAAACTTTTCCCACAAGCAATTCCCAAAGGCTCTTGAACCACATGATCAGGTACAGTCACAGAAATGACCCCATGTCTCTGGCACCAAATTCCAGGTTGGTTACTTTTCTCTGGTTGCTGGGACAAAATACCTGATGTCCAAAATGAAGAAAGAAAAGGTTTATTTATCTCACAGGTTGTGGAGGTTTCAGTCCATAATCTGCTGGGCCCAGCGCAGGATGGCTCATGGCAGAGGGCAACAGTTCATGGTAGCAGAAAACAGCAAAAGCAACAAGTAAAAAATGGGAGGAGCATGCCTCTTTTCCTCCCTTATATTGCATGCAGGCTACCTGCCCCAGGGTGGGTGCAGTACTGACACTGCCAATCCCAGCACTAGACAATGAACCAATCACAAACTCTAGATTCAGCCACCTTTGAAAGGTCCACTCCCTATGACTGCATGAGGCTTAAGGGGGGGACATCCAGACCCAAACCATAACAATATCTAAGGCTGGTTGGTTCCAGGGCTCCTCACAGATACAAAAATCTACAGTGACTCTAATCCCTTATATAAAGTGTAATAGTAGTTTCATATAATATATGCACATCATATTTACTAATCAGCTTTTGTGTTGCTGAGACAAAATACTTGACATCAACAACCTAAAGGAGGAGAGTTTTAATTTAGCTCACAGTTTCAGGGGATTTGTTCAATGATGGCTGGGTCCAAGAGAGCAGTACCTTGGTAGAAAAGTATAGTGGAGCATAGATGCTTGGTTCATGGCAGTCAGGAAATATAGCAGGGGAATAGTGCTAGAGAGGAAGGGGCTAGGGAGTAGATGTAGTATCTATCTTAATTACTTTCTTCCTCATTGGCACAAAATACCCAACACTCACAATTTAAAGGAGGAGAAGTTTATTTTGGCTCATGTTTCAGTTCATAGTCAGCTGGCTTCAAGGAAGAGTGGCATGATGGAGGGGCATGGAAGGAGAGAGTTGCTTTTGGTATAGCAGACAGAAAGCAGAGAGATGAGGAAGAACCTATGAGGAAGATGAACCCTTCCAGGCTACTCTCCCAGTGACCCACATCTTCTGACCAGGCTACCAGCTAACAACACGTCTAGTATCTTGCTTTCATAATCCAATCTCCTTCCAAAAACCCCATGCTTGAGCACATGAGGCTCTTGGGGGACATCTAGACATAAACCATAATGTTCTGTTCCTGGTTCCCCAAAGACTCATGCACGTCCCTTTATGCAAAATACATTTAGTCACTGTTGTGATTGATACATTGTGTCAACTTGAGACATTTAGAAGTTTACCTAAGCAACTCAGCAGGGAGCCAGGGTCTTTACTTTGTAAACATCCTCATCCTGTGTAAGAGGATGGCACAGAAATGGTGTGAGTGTAACACCTGCCCCAGGAGGTGGTAGTCTGCTTACAACATAAGGGAGGAAAAGAGGTTTGCTCTCTCCCCTTCTTGTTCTTATTGCTTTTGCTGTCTTCCACCACTTTGAAGTGTTGCCCCTGTGCCAAGCCACCCTATCTTGGAGCCAGCTCATTATGGGTTGAAACCTCCACAAACTGTGAGCTTTCCTTCCTTGATTTCAGGCATTGAGTATTTCATCTCAGCAATGAGAGAAAAGTAACCAAGACAGTCACCTCTAGGGTTACCAGAGTGCTAACAGTTTCAGCATTGCTGAAAAGTTCAAGCTCAAAAGCTCCTCTGAGACTTAAGGCAAACTCTGAGCTGTGAACCTTTGTAGAAATCAAAAAAATGTTAAACATTGCCAATGTACAAAGGCATCAGGAGTAGGGATATGGGAATAGAAACCAATGGGGCCAAAGCAAAACTGAAACCCAGAGGTTCAAATTTACAGGAATTTCCTTTCTGGTGAAACTCAGAACTATTTAAAATTACTGCTTTTCCAGTTGATCTTGATTCTCAATGTAGAGCTGGCTAAAAGGCCCCAACAGCACCCATGCCACAGCATCAACATTTGGATGCCTGGAAAATTCTTCTGAGAGATTAATCAGTCTGTCTCCCTTAATCTCAGTCCCCTTAAAATTTCAGGGCATGAAAAAAATGCAGACAAATTTTCTGCCAGAGTATAACACACTTGGCTTGGAATTCAACTGCCAGTGAAGTCTTTGATCCCAACTAAAACCTCCATAGCCTGGTCTCTACCATCTGCATTTCTATCAGCATTCTGGTCTTCTGAACTTTGAATAGACTCTTCCATCAAGCTCAACTCCCAGTATTCTAGGACTTCTCCAAACCTTTCCATAATCTCCCACAATGAAGTTTCAAAAGCTTCTGAACCACATAATCAGCAATGACTACTTCTGGTATCAAAATCTGTCTTAGTTACTTTCTTTGGTTCCAAGACCAAATACCTCACACTCGCAATTTAAGGAAGAGATATTTATTTTGGTTCACATTTCAGGCCATAGTCAGAGGATGGTATAGAAAAAGGGCATGGTGACATAGAGTTGTTTATGGTATGGCAAACAGGACGAGGAGAGAAAGGGAGGTATCTGGGAGATAAACTATTCTAAGCCATGACATGCCTCTTTTTTTTTTTTATCAGATTTTGGCTTCTATCAGCATGTCAATTATAATGCCCCTGTAACCAGTCACCTTCCAAAAACCCTATGAGTGTATGAGGCTTTGGGGGGGACATCTAGCTATAAACTATAACATTACCCAAGGCCATGCCTTTATGGCCCATATAGATATACCCAGAAGTGCACCCCACCAATCACCTAGGCAACTTCTAAGCCAATCAAGTTGATCCAATGAAGCTTAAACCCCCTATCATCTCATACAAATCTTCTGTGTAATTTGCAGGTTACTTATATCACATAATCATCTCTAGGTTACTTTTAATATCTAATGCAATTTAAATGCTACATAAATAGTTGTTGTATTGTTTAGGGAATGTCAAGAAACTTTGTACTAGTTCAGACATAATCTTTCTTATACTTCTCTTTTCATAGTTTATATAATCTGGATGGAAAACTTGAAGATGTAGAGGGTTTACTGCATATATGTATATCACTATATATGTATGTGTATGTATATGAATATATATGCACATATATCCTCAAATATTGATCAGACTGTATTGATCAGCTTGTGAATCAATACTATCAGTAGCAGAAAATACATTCCAACTTTCCATATGCTTCATTTGGTCCTTCTTGATCTATTGTTAAGAAACTTGACTATAATTGGTTTAAGCAAAAATAAATTTGTTGGCTTACATAAGTAAGTGTGTGAGATGATTAAGATTCCAACTAACTCAAATAACTACCAGTTTCTTCAGAACCATACCAGGGAGACTAACCAAGTTCAAGGTAGTAAATGTTGTGGGTGTCTTTCCCATATTCCACCTTAGTCTTATTTGAGGGCAGCAGGTCCTGGAACCTTGTCACTTTCCATGAGGTCACCTTTTAGTACCTGAAATATCTGTTGTGCTGAGACTCAGGGCAGGCCAGTAGCACCAGTGAATCAACACTCCTTGGAGCATTCCCCCACTAGGGACTGGTGAGCTTGGTGTACCGTCATGACTTGGCTGACTCCTAGGTTACTGTTGGACTGACTCTGAGGTTCTGGTTCTGACAGGCTCCCAGAGTTTCCCAGCAAGATGAAACTCCCATTTCCCTCAACTGTGACTTACTTGATAACATAAACTTCTTTGGCTGCTTTTCCTTTTCCCTTCTTCCCTATTTATTCTTTCCTACATCGATTCTTTTCTTTTTTTCCCAGCACTGGAGATCGAACTCACAGCCTCGTGCCTGCCAAGCAGGTGCTTAGGCCACTGAGCTAAATCCCCAGCCCTTGTCCTTTTGAGACAGGGTCTCACTATGCAGTTCAGGCTGGCCTTGAGTTCACTTTGTAGCCCAGGCTGGTCTCGAACTAACAACAATCCTCCTGTCTCAGCCTCCCGAGTGCTGGGATTACAGGCGTGTGCCATCAGGCCTGGCTCCAACATCAATTCTTAAATAAATCATTTACTCTAAAGTCTTTGTTTTTGGGTCTACTTCTGGGAGATTCTCCTTGATTGAATGTGTCACAAACCTTATTTGAGTGGACAAATTGGGATCACTTTTCCAGTTCTGTACTAGCCACTGTGGCTAAAAGGACTATATGTTCTCTAGTTAATTCCTCTCCCTCTAGGACCAAGATTCCAAGGGACTAAGGGTGCGGGTAATGGTGGTTCCCAAAGAGCATCAAGGAAATCCTCTGTAGTCCAGAAAACAAAACCAACAATTTTCAGCAATGGCCACTCTTTCCCATGTCTGCCAAAGCTTTATTTTGAAAGTAAACTTGCAAGTTGATATTTTGTGTCTCATTTGTCACATCTAAGAGCCAGAGAATATTTCTTTAGTGCAGATAATTAGAGTAAGATTGGAAGACTATGACTTGATGGCTAAATCCAGCTACTGACTCTTTTGTATAAATAAAGTTTTATTTGAACTCAGTGATGCATATCTATCTATCTATCTATCATCTATGCTTGTTTTAATGCTATAACTTTGAGTAGTTACAACAGAGATTTTTATAACCCACAAAGCCTGAAATATTTTTTCTCTGTCCCTTTATAGAAGGGCTTTGCATACTCCTAAGTTAAACAGTGACCACTTTGATTTGTAGACTCTATCTCCTAGGTTCTAAGGCAACACATGAAGAATTGGTATTCTCAGCTCTTTGGATTACATTTCAGTTCCTTCACAGTTACCTCCGTCTGAGGAGTAGTACTGGAGCAAATGGCAATTATTTTACTAGAACCAACTTGTCATACATTCTTAAGCAGAACTATATATTAAATCACACAACCCTCTAGGAAATCTCCTCAGTACCCATATTACTAATAAAGGAATACACTTAATACAAAATGCAACTCTAGCTCTTCAAAACACAGTTGTCACAAGTATGATTAATTCAGTGAAATTGTCCATATTTTGCCAGAAAGAATGAGTTACTAAAGGGCAAATATTGGTGGATTATCAACCAAAGTGAAAAAGCCCAGGTGTGCAAAATTAACTGCATCTCTTTGATGTCCTGAAAATTTAATTTAGTTCTTTTAAAGATCTTTTTGGTATAATTCAGAGACTTTTA
>RJWT010025966.1:0-15953 GCA_004365215.1 Cuniculus paca | reverse complement strand
TTTTTTTTTTTTTGTCTTTTTGAGACAGGGTCTCGCTATGCTGTTCAGGCTGGCCTTGAGCTCACTTTGTAGCCCAGGCTGGTCTTGAACTTGCAACGATCCTCCTGCCTCAGCCTCCTGAGTGCTGGGATTACAGGAGTGCACCACCACGCCCAGCAATGTATGTATTTTTTAAACTAGGACTATAAAATACACACAGTTCTGTATCCTGCTTTCTTTCGTGAGCATGAATAGTGGGTCCCATGCCATTGTAAAGTTATAAAAGTGTTGCATGTGTAACAGCTCTACCATTTCCTTTTACTGCTTAACTGCTGCTATAAGAAGATTTTCATTTTTTCTAAATTTATAAGGTGCTGCATGACTTTTCTGAACTACCTGATCCACGTGTGTAGTCTTATACTCTGTTCTCTCAGGGAAGTCGCGTACCATGGCTCCTACAACCAGCGGGGGCAGTGCCACACTCAAGTACAACTGGATTCCACGTGTGCCTTGACCGCTTCCTGCCTGTGTGACGGTACCTACCATTTCCAAGCCTCCTGGAAACCCAGGTTCCCAATGAATAGCACTCATTCATGGGCTGCTGTACAGACAGCAAATAATAAACATCTTAGGGTAGGAATTGGCACAAGGAAAGCTCAACAACTGCCAGCTAGTTCTTCTGTCGTCTCTGCTACTGAATGACATTCTAGTAAATTCGAAAGGAGACCTAAGATAGCTTGGCTGTCCTCCAACAGATTTACTTTTTAGTTTTTCTGAAAACAGTACATAGTTGTGAATCAGGACCTTTGTCCATACGTGCTTTACTCAACAGAAAGTAAGAGAGGAAATGATGCATTCTCACATTTCAGCTTTTTTGTTTTTTGAGATAGGGTCTTGCTATGTAGTTCTGGCTGGCCTTGAATTTGCAGCAATTCTCCTGCTTCAGCCTCCTGGGTGCTGAGATTATGGGCATGAGGCTCATTCCTGGCCATATTTCAGTTTTATCTTAAAGCATACATACTGTTTATATCTAGTCCAAGGGTTCTTTCTTGAAGAGGTGTTGTAGAGTTGTGATTTTCAAATACCTAGAGGAAAAAGGAAACAAAAAATGTGAATGTTTTACTAATTCCAACACCTTGAAGTATAGACATTAGCTGGTTTTAGTATGGGAAAGTACGCTGACTGTTCTCCAACAAAGAGCATTGAGACCATTCTTCAACTTAATTGAGTGTTGCTCCCAGGATGCAGTAGTGACAGGGACTGTGGGGGCCTGGGACATGGCTTTTGTTTGGGGACCTCTACTCTGCTATCCTAAAAATGGATCTGGTGTGGGCAGGAACGCAAAGCCTAGAGGAATCAAAGGCAGCACCTGCAACGTGATGCTTCCGCTTGACCCTCACACCCGGAAGCACTTGCGCAGACTGGTCATCCAAGGCCGGAGCGCAGGGGGGTAGGGAGTGAGAGACAGAGTGCGCAAGCGAGCACGCGCAGGAGAAAAGGCCTTTATTGAGGGCATGGGAGGGCTCTGAAGCAATGCAGACACCCTTCCTTTGGAAGCTTGGAGGTGGGGAAAGCGCGGGCTTTATTTGGAATTTGACAGGGGCGGGGCTAAAGGGGCGAGTGGGATGACGTACTGACAGCTGACTGGGGGAGCCTGTGCGCGAAGTTAGAGGTTTGACGTTTGGATTGGCAACAAAAACCGGGCGAGGCGCCCTCCAGCGCCAGAGGGAGGCGCTTTCCAGGAAAAACCTGTCACAGATCCCTTTTGGAAAACTAATTTTCCCACCCTACGTCTGAATCTCTTGAACCCTTCTCCGACGTCGCCCCACTGAAGCCACTGCTTTTTTTTGGGGGGGGTATCGGGGCTCGAACTCACAATCTGGCGCTTGCCAGGCAGGGGCTGTGCCACTAAATATCCGCGGCCCCCATGAGGCCACTGCTTTTATAACGAAATATTTGACAACGTCCGTTTCCCCCCAGACTCAACTGCCATGTTACAGCAGAACAGCGGATACCAATTTAAGGGGAGGGTGGGAGAGAAGGTGAAGGGAGAAAATCATCTTCTTAATGTAGGATTTTTTCCCTTAAAGAGCAACTTGCAGGCCAGGTGTGGTGGTGCACGCCTGTCATCCTAGCACTCAGGAGGCTAAGACACGAGGAGGATCGCTGTGAATTGGAAGCCAGCCTGGGCTACACAGTGAGACCCTGTCTCCAAGCAACCAGTCAGTCAACCAACCAGGCAACCAACCAGTCAACTAACCAATCAAAAAGAGCAACTTTCAGAGCACTAGCTCTTCTTTCTCCTGAAGATACACACAGAGCAGTCACTGTCCACCTACAGGGTCTGAACACGTGAAGAGACAGCAGCCATACAGAGGAGAAAACCTGAGCCTGTAAGGACAGATACCTTCTCATCACTAAAGGGGAACGATACTTCGGATTATTTTAGAGAATCAGTTGGGGGCTTAGTAAATCCATGTTTTCTCCTTTGTAATTTCAACACTTTATGTCACTTGCTTGGGACAAAATAATTATGTTTCTTTTTTGCATAACAGAATAATATATTTAAGCCAGAGTCAGGTTACTCCACAGAGGAAATAAATTCTAATTGGAATAAGTGATCTGGAAACTGGGATCTACAACACAGCCTCCAATGACCAGAGAGTGGTATAAATACAATTAGAAAGCGACGCTAATGAGAGTTACCTTGTTTCATGTTAATGACTGAAAGCTTCTTTCACTCCCCAGACATCTGAAGTGGCCCCCCCACCTGCTCCCATCAGGCTTCAGCTTGAAAGCGGGTCACTGATTGGCTCACCTGGTTGAACTGTTTAAAAACGATCGCCTTGAGAGAGTCCAGGTGCTGGCTTCTCAGGTCCATTTGCACAATCTGATGGTGCCTGCTGGCGACTGTCAGTGCCTTAGACATGAAAATTAGTGTGGCTGTTAGGGTTACTATTGGTTTGTTTCTTGTCACATTTTTTAAAATAAAATGTAGGAGTGAACAGTTTTCATTTAAGAGTGAAAAGAAATCCAGGAAAAAATTAAATTTTTTTTTTGAGACAAGAATCCTGCTGGGAGGGCTGGGGATCTAGGTCGGCGGTCTAAGCGCCTGCCTGGCAAGTGCAAGGTTGTGGGTTCAATCCCTGGTGCCGCAAAAAGAAAGAAAGAAAAAAAAAGAATCCTGCTGGGTAGCCCAGGCTGGCCTCAAACTCAAAGTGATCCTCCTGCCTCAGACCCATTTCGGGAAAGACTCACCTTGGAGAAAGATGCTGGGGACCCTGCAAAACTGAAGGCAGAACCAGAAAGAGACAGGTCCTGGACAAAGACTACATCATGTTCTAAGGCTATCTTTTTTTTGGTACCAGGAATCGAACTCATGCTTGCCAGGCAGGCACTGTGCCACTGAGCTATGTCCCTGGCCCTACACTGTGTTAAAGATGCTAACACAGCCTTTTTGTGTACAGAATGTGGGGACAATGGCTACAAATGACAATGAAGGTCATTAATAGGCAGATTACATAGTCATGGCAAAGAACTGTATGTAACCATAGGGACATATTCTGTTCAGTAAAAAAAGCAAATCACTAACCTTATATATGCACCACCCTGGCTTTTGTGATAAAACGTGTTTTGAAAAGAAATATCAAATAGGGCTAACTGGGAAAGGAAAAAGGGGTGGGAGGTTTTTAGAGACTTTTTTGAGACATCTGTGTTAGCTGCATTTTTTTTTTTAAATGAAGCATGTATTCTTTTAACTTAAAAGACAATGCAGAAAAGCTGGGCCTGGTGGCGCATGCCTGTAATCCCAGCACTTGGGAGGCTGAGACTGGAGGATCATTGTGAGTTAGAGACCAGCCTGGGCTACAAAGTGAGCTCAAGGTCAGTCTGAATGCCATAGGCAGACCCTGTCTCAAAAAGACAAGGGTTGGGGATTTAGCTCAGTGGCCTAAGTGCCTGCCTGGCAAGCGTGAGGTCATGAGTTCAATCCCTGGTACAGCAAAAAAAAAAAAAAAAAAAAAAAAAAAAAAAAAAAAAAAAAAAAAAAAAAAAAAAAAAAAAAAAAAAAACAATGCAGGAGAGCACCAAATGAATACCATGTGTAGGGAAGCGATCCCTGCTCCTTGTCGTAGGAGAATAAAAATTAAGTGTGGTGTTCTGCAGCTAATGCCGATGGAGCATCTTCACTGCACAAGATCGGTGAGGTGAGGGGAACAGAACAGGAGAGCTGAGAGTGGCTTCTTGCATACCTGACCCAGAAGGGGTACAGTGCCCTTCAGCCTGGAGGAAGAAGTGAAGGCGAATGGGGTCTGCGAGTGATACACCACGTAGGTGGGTTTGTACTGGTCGGGCTTTTTGTGATGAGTTCCCCAGGCGATTCGAATCCAGACCGCATTGTCCTCGGCGTCCCTGAAGCTCACCGTCACCTGAAGAGATTTCAGTTTCTCTGCTGAATCTCACCGTGGCACCAGTGTAGGTACTTTCTGGGAGCAGTGAATGCCACTATGGTACTGCATGCAGATCGAGACCTGGCAGTTTTGTTTCCTACTTTTTTTTGATACTGGGGATCAAACTCATGACCTTGCACTGGCCAGGCAGGCACTTATGCCGCTGAGCTAAATCCCCAGGCCTTGTCTCCTACTTTTAACCGGTGTTTTGGGAATCTTTGGTAAGACATTTTTTGATTCTTCTTGTAAACACACATTGATGCCTTGCAAAGTCTTTTGGAAGGAAACAAATAAAAACCTATGGTCAGGTCCAGGGATTTAGCTCAGTGGCACAGCACCTGCTGGGCAAGCATGAGGTTGTGAGTTCAATCCCTGGTACCAAAACCAAGTAAAACCAAAACCAAAACCAAAACCAAAACCAAAACCAACCAAACAGAAAACCTATGATCAGACATGGCACCAATATTTTTCGATAATTTCTTGGATTTGTGCTAAACAGTGTTCCTTCACTTATATAAGAGTTTTTGAAGATATCTTTACAAATGAGATAACAGCTTAAAAAAATTCTTTATTTTTTCAATGCTGGAGATTGAAACCAGGGCTACTACCTTGGAGCTACATTCCCAGTCCTTTTTATTTTTTGAGATAGGGTCTTGTGAAGTTGTCCAGGCTAGCATCAAATTTGTTTTTTTCTTTCTGAGACAGGGTCTTGCTATGTAGTTCAGGTTGACCTTGAACTCACAGCAATCCTCCTGACTCAGCCTCCTGAGCGTTGGGATTACCTGGTAGCTGTAATTCTCTTGCCTGAGCCTCTCAATTAGCTGGGGTCATGGCATGTGCTACCATATGGGGCTAGAGATATGGTAGGTGTTTTATGAGGACTGTTTAGCATCGAGCAGACCTACCCTGCACTGTAAGTTTCATGGTAAGATTTCTATGTAGTAATCAGCTCAAAATATCTAATCCTAATGGTTTTATACATTAGCTCAGCTAAAGTCTACTTAAAGGAGTGTTATGTGATCGGGGTTCAGAAGTTCTACTTGTTTTTCCTTTCCTGGATAAATACTGGCCTTTCTAAACTTGGAAACATGATTAGCAGTTAATCTGGAATTTAACAGCCTAGCTCATCAACTCGCCCCAGTCAGCTCCCACGTGGGGCTCTGACTCTGCAAAGGGGAACGTGAGCCAGGCACACTTGGCCCATTTGCTCTTTACTTCCTCTCCTTCCTCCATGCCAGGGAAAGCAGGCTGTTACAGCGGCTGCTGGTGCTAGCAAACCGCCCACTTGGTCGCTCGCTGCTTTGCTAAATCCCCTCGTAGCAGACCAGGGATTCTCTGCAGCCTATGTGCGTGGACGTGCAGCGCTGTCTGGCCTCCCTAGGGAGCAGCATGGAGCTTGGCCCCCTTGGGGGATTCCCTGGGCTGCTTCTGGCTGGAACAGAAGCGGTCTGATTCTTTTGTTTTGTTTTGTTTTGGTGTTTTTGAGACAAGGTCTCGCTATGTAGTTCTGGTTAGCTTTCAACTCACTATTAGCCCAGGCTGGCCTCAAACTCATGGTGATCCTCCTGCCTCAGCCTCCTGAGTGCTGGGATTACAGGCATGTGCCACCACCATTCCTGCCTTAGAAGAGGTCTCATTCTGCATAGTGTCCTTGCTGCCTGCTACAAAAGCAAAAATGCCTGTAGATCATGGGGCTCCAGAGTGGCACTGACTGATGCCAGAGGTACCACTCACACTTGGGCCATGGATCAGAGATGCATCGAAGTTAGGTAAGGCTAGTTGCAGTGGCCATCACACCAGCCACATCCCCTGGGCTCTGCAGCCACATGGGGACCCTCACTGGTACAATGGATGGGCCAATGCAGGAGGCTGGGTCACCGCAGAGCTGCACTGGGGAAGGGCAGCCAGGTCCAAGTGGACAGGGGAGAGGGGAGGGAGGCTTTAGAGTTTTTATTTTTATTAGCCTTAGTTATATTTTAGAGCTTTTAGGGTTTGTCTTTGGCATGGAGTAGGAGAGTACAGAATATGACTAACTGAATTTCTAGATAGCAAGACCCTGTCTCAAAACAAACAAACAGGAGAAAAAACCAACCCCCGAACAGTAGCACATGTCACTTGCACAGATGTCATTCAATTGAATTTCATGGAAATTTGGGTGAATTTTATTCTTACATTTTTTAATGCTCTGTGAAGAATTTTCTTAAATGTGCTTTTGAATTCTTCCATATCAAAAATGTCAATGTCTTCATCTGTCAAAGGGTAGAGAAAAACAGAAATGAAGGGAGCAACAATGTCTTCAACAGACAGATCTACAAACGGCCCCGAGGCTAAGCATCTCTGCAGCCTCAGAGCACAGACAACCAAGTCACACAGATGCCGCCGCCGGTGCCTTCAGCAGGGCGCTGCCGGGACAGGAAATGTAAGAGAACACATTTCTGTGGGTTTCTACACTGCTCCAAAATATCACATACAAATGTTTGATTTAAAATGGAAAATATTACCTGTTCCTTTACTCATACGAAAAACATTCCAAGTTTTCTGGTGCCGATGAACTTGTGTATCTGAGAAAGGAAACATTTATTACTTAACAGTCTGTTTTAGGGCTTTGAAGTAATGTGCTTATACACCTTTATTTTTATTTTTGCTACCAAGAATTGAACTCAGGACCTTGTGCTTGCCAGGCAAATGCTGTGCCACTGAGCTATATCCCTCACCCCATACCTGTATTTTTTTGTTGTTGCTGTTGTTTTGTTTTTGGTCTTTTTGAGACAGCGTCTCACAATGCAGTTCAGGCTGGCTTTAAGCTCACTTTGTAGCCCAGACTGGTCTTGAACTTGCAACGATCCTCCTGCCTCAGCCTCCTGAGTGCTGGGGTTACAGGCATGTGCCACCACGCCCGGCCCACATACCTGTATTTTTAATAATGCATTGTCTGCTTTTGTGTCTAGCACACTATGTGACATACAGTAGGCACTTAATGAGCATGTGCATGAATGCCTGAGAACTGGAAATGTACACAGGTCTACCTTTAAGGTGGATGGGATCCAATCCCTGACGATGAGACCAACTCAGACGCAGGTTCTCTAAATACAGGCAGCTATGTCACAGCTGGGCCAAGGTGCTAATAAAGTCATAGAGGTGGGTTTGGGTACACTTCCATGGCACGGAGGAGTTAATATACAATGGTAACAATCAACTGGTAACTACATCAGGCTTTGTTCCAAGTACTTAACATGCACTTGCATTTAATCCTTATCACAACCTGTGTGATACTGTTCTTACTGCACAACTTTGTCAAATGGAGATACCGGGACACAGAGATGTCCCCCGGTATCTCACAAAGCAGCAGCAATGGAGCCACGAAACCAAGCTGGGAAATCCGGAGCCAGGATCTGTGTTCTTAGACCCTGCACTATGCTACCTGCTGAATAAAAGACAAAACAAAACAAAGCAAGTTTTTCAAACCAGTGCTACACTGTAATAACAAATCTTCAGAAATATATTTTCTAGTTCTATAATAATATAATTTCAACAAATACTTATTTTGTGCTTAGGATGTGCCAGGGAGTGCCCGAACAGTTTTGCAGACATCGCTTCACTGAATTCCCCAAATGCCCCTATGAAATAGGCACTCTGTAGTCTCTGTTTAGTGAAGAGTCTGAGATTTAGTGGCAATGAAGTTTGGCAAAGGGCCCAAGACAGGTAATGGACAAAGAGAGGTTCGATACCAGGTCTCCTTGACTCCAGACTCTACATTCTTTCTAGAATCTGCATTCTTACGTACGAAGCTGATTGGTTAAGTGTAAATACACATCACCAAAACTTACAAATGATGTCTAAAAGGGCCACATCATTGATACTTGCGCGGTTCTCCTGAAAGAAAGGATAAATGTTTAGGAAGGATGGTGAGGGGTTTGGTACTATTTCCTTTCAGTGAGCACATTTTAGCATTACTTAGGACACCTCAAGCGTACCCTCCATACTTTACTGAAAACCCATCTCCAGTCTATGGTTTCCCAACAGACAGAGACTTCTGCTTCCTTTCTTAGTCTGGGGACTTACAGCTCTTCTCCCTGAATTTAATCTTTATCTATCACTTTGAACTTTTTCATTTTAAAAAAAATCAACTTGAGCCGGGCATGGTGGCACATGCCTGTAATTCCAGCACTTGGGAGGCTGAGGCAGGAGGACTGTTACAAGAACGAGACCAGCCTGGGCTACAAAGCGAGCCCAAGGCCAGCCTGAACTGCATAGTGAGACCTTGTCTCAAAAAAAAAAAAATCATTGAAATATAATTAACATATGTTAAGTAGCACGTAGTTAAACTTACAGTTTGTAAGTTGTGACTTATGAAGACAGTAATACCTCAGTTCCTCACAACTGTGTTTCCATATGCTAACTCCATATCGGGTGGCGAACAGGACTGCAGCCATCTTCCCTTAAGTTCGTGAACTGAGGCGCCACTGTACACTTGTGAAGCCATCACTGCAGTCAAGACGGCGAACCGCAGATCCTTCATTTTCTTGTGCTTCTTTCTCATCCTCAACTTCTACCGTTCTCGGCCCCCTCCTCCCTCCCTCCCAACCCTTGGATGTGAGGCAACCCTGACCTACTTCCTGTCACTACAGTTTTGTTTCCTAGAGTTTATCTGAATGTGGACAGAACTCTGAATTCTTCTTTTTTTTTTTTTTGAAGACAGGGTCTCGCTATGTAGTTCAGGCTGACCTCAAACTCGCAGTGATCCTCCTGCCTCAGCCTCCCGAGAGTGCTGGGATTACAGCCCTGCATTCTTTTTGGACTGGCTTCTTGTATTCAATGTAATTATTTTGATACTGGGCTGTATTTTTTTTTTAATTGCACAGCAACAGGACCGAACTGTATTTTTGCATTTATAAATGGTTCCTTCCTTTTCTCTCCTGAGTAGTAGTAGTGTGTTGTATGGATCTATCACAGGTTATCTGTTTACCTGCTAAAGGATATTTGGGGCCGTTACAGATAATGTGGTTGTGAACATCACTGTGCATGTCTCTGTGTGGACAGGATTTCAGTTCTCTAGAGTAAATGGCTGAATCTCTGGTAGACATGCACTTTAACGTCTAAGAAACTTCCAAACTAACTTCCAAAGTGGCTGTAGCATTTTTGCATTCCTACGAGCAGTGTGTCAGTTCCTTAGCAAAAAGTGACATTCTTCTTTTCCCTTCCCTCACGCTCCCTACCCACCCATAGTTCATAAAGTGGTCCGTGTCCTTCCGGACTGCCACACCAGGCTTCCGGACCCTGGCACTACGGATGTTTTGGTTTGGTAACTCTGTGCTGGGGAGGCCAGTCCTGATGTCAAGGAGCTCCCTGACTTCTACCCGGCAGAAACCAGCAGCATCCCCGCTTGCTCAGTTCGACAACCAAAAGTGTCTCTAGACCTTACCATTTGTTCTGAGGGGACAAAATGATCCTGGTTGAGAATGCTGAACATTCTACACATGGACATTTACATGCATAATACAGTTTTTTTTTTTAATTTTTTGTTTTTTGAGACAGGGCCTCACTATATATAGTTCAGGCTGGCCTTGAACTTGCTGCAATCCTCCTGCCTCAGCCTCCCAAGCGCTGTGTGCAGGCATGCGCCACCACGCCTGGCTCAGTTTCTTTCAGTGATGCATACAGAGAAGGTTTTACACAAGGACTATTATGTTATGGATGAATCATTCATCAACACATATCTGTTTTCAACTTTTTTGCTTTTAAAACCGTGCTCAGTTAATTTACTTATGCATGAATGTTACATAACTAAATATGTAAATATTTATACATTTAACATTAGTATTATATACCTTTTTATTCTAAATTATTTTTTCAGTGTCAATTTCAGAAGTAGGATGTTTTAGGTCAAAATGTATTTTTTTTTTTTTTATGCGGCACCGGGGATTGAACTCATGACCTTGCACTTGCCAGGCAGGTGTTTAGGCCACTGAGCTGAATCCCCGGCAAAACACATTTTTATTTAAAAACAAAGAGAGGACAGCCAGGGATGGTGGGCTATAAATATAGTGATTTTCAGGCCAGCCTGGTACATAGGGAGACCCTGTTTCATAAGAAAGACAAAAACACAGCAAATGAGGGAAAGACACACTGGAATATAAGAATTCTTTCTACTCCACTTGCAACTTTTCTGAGAGTCTGAAATTATCTTAAAGTAACAAAAAACCAAGTCAGTAAATCAATACACATGAAAGAAAGACTGTTTCTTCCCTCACAACTCTGCAAACATATTTGAGTGTTATTATCCTTGCATTTTTGTCACAGGGGCGGTTCAAAAAACAGTGATTATTTTAACTTCTATTGACTTGTTTCTCTCTCATGGTATTCTTTTTTTTTTTTTTTTTTTTGCGGCACTGGGGATTGAACTCACGACCTTGCGCTTGCCAGGCAGGTGCTTAGACCGCTGAGCTAGACCCCAGCCCTGTTTTTGAGACAGGGTCTCACTATGCCGTTCAGGCTGGCCTTGAGCTCACTTTGTAGCCCAAGCTGGTCTCGAACTCACAACGATCTGCCTGTCTCAGCCTCCCGAGTGCTGGGATTAAAGGCGTGAGCCACCACGCCCGGCTTCTCATGGTATTCTTTCTTACTGATTTGTAAGCTTTGCTTTTCTTTTCTTTTCTTTTCCTTTTTTTCAGACAGGGTCT
The DNA here is from genome assembly GCA_004365215.1 of Cuniculus paca. Lineage (NCBI taxonomy): Eukaryota > Metazoa > Chordata > Mammalia > Rodentia > Cuniculidae > Cuniculus > Cuniculus paca. The sequence continues at coordinate 4,846 of RJWT010025966.1, read as the reverse complement.
CACTATGTAGTACAGGGTGGCCTTGAACTATGTAGGCCATGCTGGCCTCGAACTCACGGCGATCCTCCTGCCTCAGTCTCCTGAGTGCTGGGATTACAAACGTGCACCACCACACCTGGCTAAGCGTTTCTTGTAGTTGAAAAAGCCAATTAATATTAGTTTCTTCACTTGACAAACAGCTAAGCAGCTGCTTTTTGGAAAGGAAAACGCAGATGGGTACCATGTTGCTCTACCAGTGAGCTGCATCCCCAGTCCTAAGACTCATCATTTTGCATACTCTTACCTCACACTGCAGAAGCAAGTCCTGAACCAAAGATTCTTTTCTCTGCTTGAAGTTTAGGGTTTGCAACTGGTTTTCAGACAAAAAACCCCAGGTTTTTAAGATTGTCATCATTTTAGCCATGGGGATTTTTAAGATGGTCCTCCTGATAAATTCAGCAAGAATCTCGTCCATCTCTCCAGTACTGGAACAAAACAGAGCACAACAAAGACTTAATCAAATAGAGAACCTTAACCTAACTGAATTTTTCAGATTTTCAGCCAGGGTTTTTTTTTTTTTTGTTACCGGGAGTCAAAATTAGGACCTTGTGCTTGCCAGGTAGGTGCTAAACTGTATCCCTGGCCCTTCAGCTAGGATTTTATTTGGAGGTCAAATGTCCAAATGCTTCCCCTTTTTTAGCCACACTGTAAACAGTGCTTCAGCATGAAGATTTAATTGTTTTCTCTTTAAGCCATATAGTTAAATCTTTTAGAATTAAAAAATAAATTAGTGCTGCTGAGGTTTGGATGGGGTCTGTCTCCCAAGGGTGCATGTGCTAGAAGTTAGGTCTCTAATGGAATGAGGGAGGTGGGGACAGTAGCGGGTGATGGGTCACAGGGGTGCCACCCCGTGAAGGGATTAATGCTCTTTCAAGGGACTGGGTCAGGTCACCCAGAATGGATCATGAAGTGAAGTCGGCTTTCCCCACTTGCTCTCTCGAGTCCTCTCCAGTCCTGTGATCTCTCTTCCGTGTGTGCGCGTGCGTCTCACACATGCTATGGCCATGAAGCTCCTGTCAGGTTACTCCACAGCCAAGCGTCCCTCAGCAGAGGCCACCACACAGGGCCACATGATGTTGGACTTTCAAGCTTCCAACCGTGAGCTAAACAAATCTCTCTCTCTGTTTTTCATAAGTACGCAGCTTCAGGTATTTTGCTTTATCTACACAAAATGGACCGAGAGACAAGTGCTACCTGCCCTTTCTTGACTGGAGCACTCTGATCTTCATTCATTCACTGATTCATGTAACCCATGACTGAGCACCTGGATGCCAGGTATTTCTGGGCGTTGCGAATGGTTACATCTATATCCCAAAAGACAAAACTCTGCAACAGCCTTTCTAGTGAGGAGAGAGACGACATAAAAAAATTCACAAAACATGAAGGAGAAATGTAGTGAGAAAAATGGAATAGTGTTAGGCAGGCTAGGAGTGATGTGGGAGAGGGAGGTAGAGAATTAGGCCTCAAGGAGGTGGCATTTGAGGCCATTCTTGGAGAAGAAGGAATCAAGGGGTGGAAGAGATTTCCAGGCAGAGGGAAGGGCGAGTGCAAAAGCCCTGAGCCCTGGGGCCTTTGAGGAGTAGGGAACAGGCAGCCTCCAGAGAGGTGGGAATAGATAGGCCATGAGGTCAGCAGTCACTACAAGGACTGTTGCTTTTACTCTGAAGATGTTGAACAGAGATGGGATATGGTGTCCTTGGGTTTTCACCAAATCCATCTGGCTACTGAGAATGTAGCCCTAGGACACAGGGTAGAAGAAGGAGACACAGTAGGAAATGAACAACTAATAATAAAGTAATTGTAAGGATATATTGAAATGAAACTGATTTAAAACTTATGAATTGTGTCTGGAATTTACCATGTAATATTTTAGTTGACTGTGGGCAACCGAATCGTAGAAAGTGAAACTGCAAGTAAGGGAGAGCTACTGTAATTTCTTTATCCTTAAACACATCTCCAATTAATAAAGAGCCACTATCTCATTTTTCTTTGTCCACAAGATCTTTTGTTCTGGCTTGGATTCCCAACACTGAAAACAAACGACTATAGGTATTGGGGACCCAGTGAAGAACCCCAACTGTCTGTGCTAAGGGTACGGCAAGAGCATAAAATAAAAAAGACATGAGTGTAGTAATACATGACTGGCTGGGAAGTTGATATCTTCAGATTGGCCAAGCCCTGACACCTCAAAACAGCCACTGTTTACTGGGTGTACAGTGATAGGCGGGAGTAGCACAAACATTGGAATTTGTTGGAAGACTCAGAGGTTTATGACTCAACGGGCAAGTATAATCCTGGGATGACTCAATAGGGCGTAGATGATCTTAGTTTTAGTCTTTGTGGGTGGGAGAGCATGCCTCATTCCTAAAGAGTCAATGGAAAATTCCCAATGGGTGGTACTGATAATCCCGAACCTCCATTTTATCCCTTAGGGAAGTATGCGAAATTAGCCATTGTGAATTTGTGGTCCCCAACATGTAGGGACATAATCAGGCCCATGAAAATGAAGTTCGGTTTGTTGCCCTGTCCAGAGACAAAAGCATCCTGTCTTACGCTCAAGGCTAAAATCTTCACCATGATCTCTAAGTCTTGCTTCCCTGTCCCTGGTGTCTTAGTTCCTATCGTACAGAATGATAATTGCCCTTGCCTGGCGGTTCTTGCTGGACATACTCACATGGGTTACTTCCTGTTGTAATTTAGGTGTGTTAGTTCGCTTCCTGTTGCTGTGGCAAATACCTGAGAGAAGCAATTTGTAAGGAGGAAACATTTATTTTGGCTCACAGTTTCAGAGATTTCAGTCCACGGCCTTGGCCATGTTGCTCTGGGATTGTGGCAGTGTAGTACAACATGGTAGGAATGCATGGTGGAGGCAGACTGTTCATCTCAGGGAGAATGGGTAGCAAAGACAGAAAGAAGTGGCTGGGGTCCCAAGATCCCCTTCAAGGGCATGCTCCCAATGACCTAACCTCCTGAAGGTTTCACCACCTCCCAGGAGCACCACAGGATGCAGACCAAGCCTTCGCATATGGGACTTTGGGGAACAATTTTAGATCCACACAGTAACATCAGTTATCAGTTAAATGTCTTCTCCTTAGATTTATTCAAAAGTTATTTCCTCATCCCACTATTTATCACCTTTCCAGAACTATTCGAAATTATCATTTTATTGCACTCATAATACTTCATTGTGCCCTGGAGCACTACGAATGTCTTATTCATAGCTAAACCTCTAGAATCCACAAGTATTAGGCTGGTCAATCAGTAAGTCTAGCAAGCCTGAGAACCTTTACATATGTGCTTGATAAACATTTGTGGAATGAGGGGGTAGATATTCTTCGTGGGCAGCATGTCAGAGAAACTCATCTGGGAAGGATTAGGGTTCAAGAGTCAGTGAAATATCAAACCAACACTTCCCCCATTCAGAATAAGTAGGATTGCTGAAATGAATATTCCTGGGCCATCAAGTTAAGCTTGGGAGAAAGGGCATGTGAGGAAGGTTCATCGAGATTTTTAAAGAGCACTTCATACGATTCTCGACTGTGGGTAAAGTTCACCAGAATGCCATAAAGAAACCTGGCAAAAAGACAGCACTTAATCTTACCAGCAGTTTCAAAACCCTTTAATAAAATTTTAACAAACTCTTCCTTTGTGACTATTTTTTAAGTCTTTTTATTTCCCCCTTAGCGCTTTAGCACAGTGCTGGGCATACAGCATATCTCAAAATTCATTTGTTGAATGAACTATGACAAATAGTTTTTAAATAACGTTCTTGGAGATGTACGCTGCAGCAATAGGGGGCATAAGAAGTGGTGCGAAAGGCTGCACGAATAAACAACGGCAGCCAAAGGGAACTGAAGACCAAAACAAAACCCCAGCTCTGCGAGGCAGAACCCGCCTATCCTGGACGCTCCAGCGTGGCGAGAGCCCTGACACGCGCCCATGCGTGTCCCCGCCCCACTACGGGCGGATGTGACGTCACGGAGAGGCTCACTGCCCTCTTTCGCTTCAGCCTCTGTTCCCCACCCCCAGGCCAAGACTGAGCACAAATCCTACACCTTAAGGCACACGGCAGCCGTGGAAAAGCCGCTCCAGAGGTCTGGAGTCTGACTTCTTCAAAGCTCCCACCACCTTGAAGACCGTTCTCATGCAGCTAGAGGCTGTCTTACCGGCTCATATCCCAAGCCGTCTCTTCGGCAGCAGTTCCCGCCGAGGCGCCTTCAAAGCCACCAATGGCGTGTCCCACCACCTACAAGCTCCGCCCACCGGGCTAGGACTTTGGACTACGACCTGGGCACAGGGGGTCCCTTGGGGGGGCACAACAGAAAAGAAGCTCGTTGAGGTACCGCTTCTGTCTCCTCAGGAGAAGAGTTTTTGAATTAAAGGCACGGTGGGTCACTAGACCTGCCTTTGAGTTCCTGTGCTGTTTCGGCGTGGCCGAGCCTCGTTGGATTGCTGTGCTTCCCCCGCAGAGCAGGAGAATGGGCCGGTCGAGGGCGGGCGGCGCATGCGCCTCGCGGGGGGTGGGGGGTGCTGGCGCGGGTAGAGGTGCTGGCGGCGGCCGCGGAGGGGCTGGCCGAGCACGGCCGGGGTGGAGAGCGCCGCGACTAGTGAGCGGTTCAAGCTTTGCAGACCGGTGGGTCGCAGTTTTCGTAGCTCACTCCGGTTTCAGCCTCTGCGGTGTGGCCGAGCGTCGGTGAGTCGGGGTGTCCGGGCGGCTCTGACCAGCAGCTTCTTCCGGGGCCTCGCTGCGGGTGCGAGGAGGCAGGGGATCCCGCGTCGGTCGCGTCCCCCGCGGCGCCGGGACCTG
>RJWT010025965.1:0-15958 GCA_004365215.1 Cuniculus paca | reverse complement strand
AAACAAGATACTTCCATGACAAAGAACAACTCAAGGAATTCATGACCACCAAACCAACCCTACAAAGATTACTAAAGGACATTTTAGAGAGAGAGAAAAAGGACCACGGTCTCAGGAACAATGGCAGAGGGGGACGGTCAAGTGGGGCCAGTCGATTGAATGGAGAGGAAAAATAGGGAGCCAATGGCAGGAAAATAGCGTGGCAGAGACAATACAGTACAAGAGGGCCTCAAGGCACTAATAGAAAGAGAAAGAGGCATAGTGGATCAGGAGACAGGATCCATCAATATGCTCTATGCAAGAAACACATTTAGCTAGAAAGAAAATTCATAGTCTGAAAGTCAAAGGAGAGAGAACAATGCCCTATGTGACAGGGTGCCTGAAAAAAAAAGAGAAAGAAAAAAGTAGAGGTAGCTGCCCATTAATTGCAGAATGGATAAGAAAGACATGGTATTTTATGTGGTGGAAACCTACTCAGCTATAAAGGAAGATAACCTCAAGGCTCTTGTAGGTAGATAGAGGCAGCTGGTAATAGGAAAACCAATCAGTATCATGGCAGACTTGTCAACACAAACCATCAAATCAAGAAGAGCTTGGAGTGAAGTGTTTCAAATCCTGAAAGAAAACAACTTCCAACCCAGATTGAGGTACCCTGCAAAACTATCTTTCAAGACTGATGGGAAAATAAGATACTTTCATAGTAAAGAGCAAATGAAGGAATTCATGACCACCAAACCAACACTACAGAGAGTGCTGATGGATACTCTAGAGTGAGGTAAAGATGACCATGGTTCCAGGAACAGCAGCAGAGGAGGATCACCAAACAGGACAAGCAATTGAATGAAGGGGAGAAGCAGAGGGCCAACAGTAGGAGGATAGCATGGCAGAGACAAACCTAAGTATGCTGGTTGTAACTATTAATGTAGATGGCCTCAATTCAGCAATAAAAAGAAACACAGGGAGAGTGGATCAAGAAACAAGATCTATCAATATACTGTATACAAGAAACACATTTAACTCAAAAGAAAACTCATAGGCTGAAAATCAAAGGCGAGAAAACAATTGTTCCATGAGACAGGAGACCAGAAAAAAGCATGGGTAACTTGCCCATCAACTGCAGAATGGATAAGAAAGATATGGTATTTTCATGCAGTGAAAAGCTACCCAGCTATAAAGTAGGATAATCTTGAAGTTCTTGTAGGTAAATGGATGCAACTGGATCATGTTCATGGGTGAAAAGTCTGAACTCATATGGGTGAACACTAGCATAAAAAACAGAAGGAGTTAGTGGTATCCAAAAACACAATAGATATTATAAAAGTGATAGGGGAGGAAACACCTAGGAGTAAGGAGGTGGTCACCAATGTTAATTTCTTACTGTCTTGAACTCTTGTAATGTTCTCACAATTTTGTTAGGTTTGGTTCTATTCTGTCTTGTTTTGTTAGATTTTACTGTTTCTGATGGTATATGGGCAGCTATTTTGAACATAATGAGATGTATTATAGTAATCATAGCTGGTTTCCTATTATTATTATTATTATTTACCCAAAGCTGTTTCTGGTAAGTTATGTGCTCAAAAGTATTGCATAACTCCACCCCTGCAGCATTTCCAGTGGTGCTAGCTCCCATGCCACTCACACACATAATCCCAGCACTGGACCATTAGTCATTCACAGACTCTAGATGTCTGCCTCCATGACTGCATCGGGTTTGTGAGGACAAACAGATTCAAGCCATAACTCATTATTTTATGAATGTCAGTACATTTTCCATTCAATTTCAATTCCTTTTCAGTAAGACCTTTCCATTGTGGTAGCCTTTATCAGCAAGAAAGACTTGGAGGTAGTTTGGGTAGGTCACAAGTATACCCCTACATGATCAGGAAATACACTGGAAGCCAAGCTCTATTTCTCAGTTATTCTTTTTGGTTTTTTTCTCTATGTATAATAGGATATTAAAGTATAGATTATGTTTAAGAAAATAAGGTACACTACACTTGCAGTTGTAGGGCCTAATATCCAAAGAGTGAAGAATGAATCAGAAAATGGAGAGGATTTGGTGATGACATCTCTGACAGAGAACTTACTGAGCTATGTCCCTTGCCTGCCCTATGAGGAACTTCTGGAAGATCATTACTTTCACATATCACTTCCCCATGTCTATCAGAGAACTTGATTCTTATGGTGGTCCACATGGGGAGTTCTATGGTCTATCATCTACCTCCCAACTGAAAGAAGTTTGGAGGGCTCGGGGGAAGAAGCACCAGCATGTTGCTGTGCTGAGTTGGTCAGCACACACCATGTTGGTTTCCTGTGAATGGGGGATGGGCAATGCAGGACAGAGTGTCCAATGAGGCTACCTTGAGGGGCAGAGTTTTCCCTCAGCAGGCACATGTGGGTGAATGCTAGTTGCAGAAAGGTGATGTGAAGGGAGTAGACTCCAGGCTCTACATGAAATAGGTAGGCTGGGTACGAAGAAGGAATTCTGCTGGAGAAACTGATACAGTGTCAAGAGCAAGGGGCACAGATTTGGGACAGATACAAACACTGAATATTCACAGACTATCTCTAAACATAAGTTCTAGAGTAAAAAACCACTATGTGCTACCTGCGCAGAGTCATTTGCTCTCCTCACTGCCTCCTATTATCTTGTTTTGAAGTTCTATAATGCTTTCATTCTTCTGTTTAATCGGCTTTATTCTATTTTGTTTGGTTTGGTTTTATTATGTGTGATGGTATGAACAGCTATTTTGAAGAAAAGGAGACATTATAGTAACTATTGTTCATTTCCTGTTATCTGGTGTTGAAGTCCTATAATGCTTTCATTCTTTTGTTTTGATTGGTTTTAGTCTGTTTTCTATTATTTGATTTCATTGTGTAGAGGGTATAGACAGCTATTTTGAAGAGAACAAGAAACATTATGGTAGCCATAGTTGATTTCCTATCATCTTGTTTTGAAGTCCCATAATGCTTTCATTCTTTTGTTTTGATTGGTTTTATACTATTTTGTTTTGTTTGATTGTATTGTGTGTGAAGGTATAGACAACTATTTCAAAGAAAACAAGAGACATTATGGTAAAAAAAAATAAATAAAGTAATCCTAGAATAACAAAAACTCATGGGTAGATATAACCCTTCCCCTAACTCAGCTACTCTACGTACACCATAATTCTTACATTTACAGTATTTCCTTTGTTTTACAACTGCTTACTTGTCTCCCTAAAAACCTATCTGAACTTTTTCTCTTTGACATTTTTCTGTATAAACAGGCTTCCCAAAAAGAGTTTTTGAATGCTTTCTCTGACTAATTTTTTATTGTAGAATACTAACATGAAATTCATTCTTTTTCAGTATCTTTTGTCTTATTTTATTTAAGGTCATCTGAAGTTTCTTCATCTTAATGCAGGCAATTTTTCTCACCTTGTAACAATGACAAAAATCATTATCATAAACACTCATCAAATAATTCTTATATGTTAGTTCACAAAACGAGTACTTTACATGCTTTGTCTCATGTAATCATCTTAACAATAGTTTGATCTACATGCAAATAATATCTCTTGATTTGTTGATGTGGAAATTGCTGGGTGTGTGATCCTGGGCACATTACTTGCTTTTCCTAGTGTTTCTAAAATGAGATTTATAATAATACTGACTTCAACGATGATTTGATAAAATAATCTACAGTACATAGGGTGTTTGTCACAGTGCCTGACAGTAAATGTTCCACAAATGTTAACATTTTTAAAGTACTTGTTCTGTCATACAGCTAATAAGTTGTGAAGCCTGGAATCAAAGCTAAGTAATCAGCTTTCAGAGATGCTCTACTGACTCTAAAATGATACTTACAAATGATGATTAGTAGAAAGTATAATTGGCCTAGATTCTGAAGCATGAAAACAGCTATCTTCTTACAATTTGCTTTTCTCAAATGAACTTTAAGTTTGATTCTTTGAATTTTATATTTAATCTTACTGTCTCCTTTAACAAAAGTAAACTTCAGCAGCAACAGGCATACATTTATTGTCTAACACATCCACTATACTTGTTGACGTATAAATACTATCGAAGGTAAGCCCACATCTAAGGCAAAATTAACAAAAGATGCGTATTCATAAACCTGAAGTGAGGAAACCCATCTTTTGTTTCAGTAGGGGTTCAAAAGTTTTAGAAAGAAGACTCAATTTTGTCAATGAAACAGTAAAACAATCCGATTGGCAAGTGTTCTATTAAGGTGCGTTTTCTAGAAATAGGAGAGACTTTCTAATTGATCTTCATAGAAATTGGAAGTTCTTGTTTAACTGTAAAAAGCTAAGCAGTAGTTAAGGGATGTTAGTAGGTAATGAGTTTAGGGAATAAGAATGGGTTATTTGATGTTTGCAGCAGAGAATTTTCTGTGGTTGGCCATTTTCTGGACTAAATAGGTTTGAGAGTGGCTGTTATGGTGAGCCGTTTCTCAGTGTTCACAAGTGATCCTCATCATAACTCTATGAGGAAGGTAGGGTGGTAATTATTATTAAGTAAACAGTAGATTGTGAATTAGCATTTCCTAAGGCCATATCTAGACTAAAACATAGGTTCTTTTTCATTGCCTATTGATTGTTATTTTGACCTGTCATATTAGTTCCCAATTAATAGGTTCTTGCCACTTTAGACATGTTTCAATTTTTAAGTAGCAATTTTTTGTGTAACACGGAATCAGAAAGTACTTATACTGCATACTAGAGAAATGGTTTGGAAATCATTTGAACCTGTGCACCAATAGAAGGGAGTTTACTTTTAGAATATGAAGATCACATGCAGTATTACATAATGAGTTTCACCTGTTGACCTTGGGAAGGCAGACTTGCTAATCTGAATGATCTTTGACCTCCCCAAAATATCTCTTATAGCCATATACAACCTGCAAGCACTATCTATTTTGTACATAAATGTATTTTATGTATAAGATGTGTTTTTCTTCTCTCTAACCTTTCCTAAGACTTTTTCTACACTTCTTTTCTCCCTGACAGCTCAGGATATTGAGTGAGAAATCATTCTTGTAACTGGTAGGAGTGGTCAGTTAAACACACAGGGACATTTTTCCTCTACCTACAATCCCTTCTCTATTTTCGTAAAGACTAGCCCTGAGCAATATTTCCTTGCTCAAAAATAGTGTGACATAGCGAAAAGTCCTAAGTGAATTGAGGTCACTTAGGTTTCTGAGCAACAGAACAAGCAACCAGGCAACTTGCATAACCAGTTTCAGTGAACAGTTTAAAAATATATTTGCAAAGTTGATATTCTAAAACCTTTCATAAGTGCCAATCAGTCTCAGTAACTGTAGAAGAAAATTAGTGCCCCAGTCTCCGTTACATCATCCTCTTTCCTTCCTCACCTGCAGCACAAACTCACCAGGGTGAAGATTCCTGATATCAAGAAATGAATTAAAAGAATTAAAGTCAGCATTCCCCAGAAAATTTTATCTGACTATTGAAATTAGAAATGATTACCCCATCTTTGGTAATGCAAATGCATTTTTCTGGAAATTGCAAACAAGATGTGAATTAAGATTTAAAATAAAAATCTCCAAAGAAAGGCTAGTATAAACTATTTTCTTTAAATCATTTGTTTAATTTTTAGAAAAGAATATTATTTGTAGCTTGTTATTAGCATGCATCAAAGAAAAATAAGAAGAGAATTCCAAAGTATCAAGACCACAAATCAAAAATAAATATTTTCATGCTTTGATGTAAGTTGTTTGGAGAAAATAGAAGAGAATGGACCAATGAGGTGCCCATTCCCAGGGCACTGGTTGATCACTAGAGAAACGAGCCAACCAATGAGGCCAAGGCATCCTGGAGAGGGAACATGCCTGCTGGGAGGTACTTGGGTTTCAACTGTTTTGTGGGTTCATGGTGAAGTGAAGAGTTAATGATAAAGGTAATGGATTATACTTTAAGCATTTATCTCTGTACTTTTCTCCCTAATTATCATCTTTAAAATAGCAATGATTTAACATTATTTGAGCTCACCTGCTCAAAGGCTTTTATGTGATATAAAGTAAAAATATCTAGAAAACAATGATTAAAATCATGGAAGTACTAGAACATCAAGATTTAGAAATCCTAGACAGCCTTTCTTTTTGAACTAACAGTGATAGCAGCAAGTGATATCTAGTGGCATTATATGTATGTAGGTAGTAGAATATTCTTTTGGAAAAATGATGCTGATGTCTTAAATACACAATTTAAGAGTGAATATATGAAGTGATATCTACTGAACTGGATAGATAGACGATGCATGCATATGGAGGCACTTGAATTGAATGATGATATGATTGTTTGACATATATCTCGATTTTTTCCCCAAAAATGTAGTCAAATCTGAGAAAATAAGTGTATTAACCTATCGTAAAGCTTCAAGTGTGTTTACTTGACTTAGGAGAAAACTGCAAGGTCATTTGAAGGTCAATTTACAAAGCATTGAACTGGGTCATGAAACAACTACCTACTTTAATTAACACAAAAATATAATTAACAGAGCTGTGAAATGAATGATTTGATAATTTCATTCATTTTGCAACGAAACTGAATTGGCCCTGGGGCCCACAAATTTATTGTTAAGTCTTTGGTCATTAAAACAAACAAGAAAATAATGAATACAATTGCACTCACCTGTGAACCCTGTAATGTTAAAATGAACAACTGTATAAAGGTTTCCACTCATGACCAAAAAATAGAGGTCTTGGACTATTCTTCTATCTTACTTTTCTCATGTCTCAAAACTTAAATCACAAGTGAAGAGAAGGCTGCTGAAGATCTAAATTTAAGAACTGACCATTACTGTGGCCTGTAATCATAGCTACTTGGGAAGCTGAGATAGGAGGATCATTTGAGCCAAGGACAATATAGTGATACCTTGTTTCAAAATATTAATTAATTAATTAATTAATTAGGGTTGAATTTCTGGTTTCCCACTAATTTTTGGCTATTCTTATCAAGTCTTATCAATTTAAGACCAAATACAAAGGCAAGAAAACTATACACATTGAAATTCTAGTGTGTCAAGAATTGTCATTTATAATATTAGTTTAATTTTCACAATCATCCAGTATGAAAATTTCTTTTGACTAGAAGAGGAACTTCAGGCTCAGAGAAGATAAGAAGTCAGTCAGAAGCACATAGGTATTAAGTGACAAAGACAAAAATTTCTTTACACTGTCCTCTTCCCAAGTAATTTTAAGATTTACTTTTCAAAATGAAACCATTTTATCTTTTTTGATGATGTGCTTATTGCATAAAATTGGAAAATTAATGTCACACACACAAATTTACAGGATCCCTTCTGTCCCAATTTACAAGCACACACCCCGAATACTACCATATGGCAGTCCTGGTAGCCAGATCCTTCCTAGTGAAAGGGTGACTATTTCATTACATATCCTCACTAACACTATGAGGAATAAATAAATTCTTCTTCTACATTAAAGATTTTTAAAAACTGTATTTGAAGACAGCTTCATGTTTCAGTGTATTAACTAGGGTTCTCTAGAGACTGAGAGTGACTGGATATATGTAGTGGTGGGAGAGGATCAGGCTCTCTTCTGCAAGTTGAAGAATTAGGAGAACCAGTGGTATCATTCACTCTGAATCTGAAGAACTGGGAACCAAAGATCAGATGCACCTATGTCAAGGGCAGAAAATAAATGTCCTGTCAAGCAAGTGGAAAACTCACCCTTCTACTACATTTTGTTCTATTCAGAAACTCAGTGATTGGATAATGCCCACCCACACTGGTAAAGGTCTTCCTTACTGGATCCACTGATTCAAACTTTAATCTTTTGTCACACCTACATACCAAAACAGTGTTTTACCAACCATGTATGCATCCCTTAGTCTAGACAGTACACACAAAATTGACCATCACACCTGCCTTGAAATTCTTTTCTTTTTCTAAATTTGTGGGGCTTTTAGACATATGTTTAGAATACACAATAGTTAATATTTGTTTTGAGGAATTTGCACATATATATAGTGCATCTTGATTATTTTTTATTACTGTGCCCAGTTTCTCCAACTGTCTCTCATATGACTGGATCAATAGCTCTACAACTTTCCTGGATGGTATTCTAGAATTGAATACAATATTCCAGGTGTTGATCAACCTAATTAACAGTAGAATATTTAACTTTCTTAGTTCTGACACTTCAGTTTTAAAATATTTCCTTGAGCATATCACTTGGAACCTAAATTCTCATTTACTGTGTCTGATATATATATCTAACCATTGACTCTTAATGAGTATGCAGCCAATTGAAATCTATTTGTGGCCAGATCTTTTCCTTTCTATATTTGAACACCTATTTGTTTTAATTGCATGTACTCTATACTTCTATTGTGCTCCTGTTTTTTCCATGTGATAGTCCAAACCTGTCAAAAATTTCTTTAATCAGTTCTATCATTCAGTATATTAGCTATCTCTGTCAAGTTAGGTCACTTCAAATTGAGCACATTCATGCTGTATGTCTGCAGGTCACTAATAAAAATGTCAAGCACGTCAGGATAAGGTCATAGTCCTGCAGTTTGTCATTCAAAACACCCATCCAAGTTGATATCAATCCATTAATCAAGTCCTTTTGTGGAACTTACAATGCTGTAATAGATAAAAATCTGCTCATTGGTATTTTGAATTAGCCAATTCTTCTGTTTTTTACACAAAGATTATAACATGAAAAAACATCATAAAGTTTATATAAAATTGTTAATAAGATTATGGATGGACTAGTATTTTGTTCATAGTTATGCATTCATAAGAATGTGCAATAGAAAACATAGCTGCACATTACAAATGTGTGGCTTTACAGATGTTTTTATTTAGGCTGATTTCATTTAAAGAAAAATTTTGAGTATACAGTATAGAAGTGTGGGAGGTGCGCAAATATGGCAAAAATATGAAGGTGCTAAGAGAGTGACTGACAAATGAGGAAAGCCTGCTACAGAGTTTTATAGTTTTCAATACACAAATACATCACCTGTCCCTCAAAAAAACACAACCGGCATACATGCAAGACATCATCAAATGCCTTACAAAATATGTAGCCACTACTCTCATTCAGTAAATTTGAAAGGATTTTGCATAATTTTACTTCTCCTAAGAAAACTGTCTAAGGTTCCTAGAAACTAACATCTGTCTCTAACCCTTTATGGAAGTAGGCAGAATTAAAATATGACAATAGAAACATACTCTGCAGTGTTTTTTTTCCTAAAATGCTCACAAGCCATCTGCTTAATAATCTGCTCTACATTTTTATGTGGCCTCAAGCTTGAGTGTCTATGATTTCTCAGATATACTCTCAAGTCCACTATGGTAATTGAGACATTGCCTATCTCTAGTCTTTTGACACTTCTACTAACCCCAACTTCTTTCAAAATACCTAACAATAATCCCTAAATCACAGATGACATTTTTTGCTACTCTAGCATTTGACCTTGAAGCCTTGAATTAATTTAGTTGATCTTCATGCTCTCATCAATCACTTGATAAACATTTTGAACATTCACTAACTGCTGATCAACATGTTTAAAATTCTTTCCCTTGGGGAACTCAGGAAAAGAAGTTGTCTCTTTTCATTTAGTAGAGAAACAGACATATAAATAAATAAATAAATATGTATTTACTTAAACATGGCAAGTGCTATTACAGAAATATGTTCAGGATACAATGTGATTACAAAGGAAAAACTATGTACCTTTTTACAGATTTAAAAAGATATAAATATATGCATTGAGTTTTAAAGACTATCAATGAATTTTCCAGGAAAAGAAGGTCATTTGCACTAAAGGATTAATAAATTCAATGTTCAGGAAATGAGAAGTTTGACAAAATTGGATTTCAGAAAGAATGAAGGAAACAGTAATAAGGTAAAAAAAAAAAAAGTTCAAAATATGGGACATCCAGAGCCAAGCTTTTCCCCATGAGTCAGTGCCAGCATGGACTGTGGAGAGAGAGAACTAGCTCTGCCCCCACAGGAATCAATGCCATGTGCAGGCCACTGCCAGACCAGGACATCCAGAGCCAAGCCTTTTTCCATGGACTGCCACTGGCAGGGGGACAGTTAGATCCCAGCTCCTTCCAGTTCATGGAATGGCAAACAAGAAGTGCCAATCCCCACCCCCACTCCGCCAAGTGACTGGCGGATCCAGAGAAACACAGGCTTTGATGATAGCTATTAAGGTGAAACGCAGTTGGATGTCTGTGGTGCTTTGGTGTTTCACTGACCTTGCAGGTCTAGGGCCAGTGGTCTGATCATCTATTCAGAGGGTAGTGGTATGCAGTGTGGCATCTGGGCGGGGGGTCTCCTTCTGAGGGTGGTAGTCATTGTTGATTCTCTATTGTCTCACTCTGAAGTCCTACACTGTTTATTGTTTTGTTGGGTTGGTTTTTATTCTCTTTTGCTTTGTTTGATTATGCTACACCCAGTGGCATGAGAAGCTATTTCAAAGATAGTAAGATATATATGGTAGCCATTTTGAGTTTACTGTTGTCTTGTTTTGTAGTCTTTTATAGTATCCATTGCTTTGTTTTTACTGTGTCCATTCTATTGTGCTCTGTCTGCGGGTATCTGCGGCTATTTTGAAGACAACAAAAGGCATATGGTAACTATTGCTGATTTTGTAATGTGAAGTCCTGTATCACTTACTTTGTTTTGTTCAGATTGGTTTTATTTTCCTTGGTTTTATCCTCTTTAAAATAAAAAAAAAATTCAAAATATACCATGAAGGGCCTTGTGTGCCATAATCAGAAACCCAAACTTAATCCTACAAATTATAGAGAATTTTTAAGACGTTCTCAAACATGAGAACAAAAAGATTTATTTTTTGACCTGTGGGACTAAAATGTTGCCTTCTTTCTTTATCAGAATGGAGATGGAAGAAAGAAAATGCACACAAAGCAGCAGGAAGAACTGTTAAGGAGGCTTCTAAGATAATACAGGCAAACTACAATGGGAGCCAGAATCAAAGCACTATGATATTCGGGCTTTCATTAATATGCTCTTCTTCTAGTTTGATAATTATTTTAGATTAAGGAGCTGAAAAAATAATAGGGAACTAATTCTACTATTTCTCCATGAACTCTTAATGCCCTCCAAATGAGAACTGTCACCTTATTTCTCTATTCTAAAAATATACATGAAATTTAAACAATCAAAAGGCACTATTTTGTTAATATTTTCAATAAACTTTAGATATTCTAAGCTTTTCTTCTTTCCTGACAATACTACTACAATTTTCTGTTAACTTTTGATTATGTACACATTCCAAAATTTGCTATACTTTCCCCAAATTGTGTCTATGTTTCATTTGCTTATTAAACTCCCAAATTTTAGGTGAAAACACAGAAGTCTATGATAAATTTTGCTCATTCTAGCTTTCATTATACATTATATGGCCATCTGACCAAATTTGACCAAGGGAAATAACAAGAGCAAGTACACACAATTTATGTATTTGTTTGGGGGTAAAGGCACACCCTTTTATTCCTTCCTCTTTCTTTGTGGCTGGAATATAAAAGTTATGACTCCTATTGTGTTCTAAGGTGACTTGGAGAATGGTCTCTTACAGCAAAGTCACAAAAAAAGCTGGATCCACGAAAACTTTACAGAGCAGGTGCTGTAGCAGTTCTGTACGACTCATCTTCAGACATTAACAGGAGAGAAAAATGAGTATCTATCCTGGTTATCCTGTATTTTATAACTTCAGATTTTTAGCAAGCAAATCTAATCCTAATGTGGTATACTTCTTTTAAATTATTTTTTGAGACAAGTTTTCACCATTCAGTTCAGACTGACCTTGAACTCGCCTTGGGACCCAGATTAGCCTCAAATTTGCAGTGATCCTCCTGTCTCAGCCTTCCAAGTACTGGGATTACAGGTATGCACCACCAGGTCCAGCCTCTCTTTTAAATATTAAAGGCATCCTTCTTTTCTTTAATAAGCAGAAAGATAAGTAAAATCATAATTGGCCCTTTTGCTTTATACTACCCAATTCTTGTGTTACTGCGTAGACTTGTCTGATACTTTCTTTTTCTCTCTCATTGCAGTAATCTCAAATTGCAAAGTCAGCTTGTCATTTGAAGCCCAATAATTATTCCTGACCCACCATTTCTGGTAAATGCACTGGCCAAAGGATTCTACCTAGGTTGGTTTAAAATTTAGAAATCTGAATTCTCAGATAGTTCTAAGCTCAGACTACTTGGATTCAAATCTCACTCTGCCAATAATTTCCTGCATAATATTGGTGAAATTAATTAACTATCTGGACCTCAGTTTTTCCATCTGTAAATCTAGAATTATAGTTGAAGTGAAGATTGAATGAGACAGTAAGTATAAAACACTTAGTACAAATGCCCTTCATATTGTAACGACCCAAAAAATGAGAGCCGTTAGCAAGACTTAATGGATTCTCATTCTCTTCTTTGGGTTTTGCAAGCTGCAGGATGGTATAGTCAGTGTTATGCATGATCTGTCACACACTCCTATCTCCAAGCAGTTATTTCTCATTGATCAGACTAAGCCCTAGAAATTTACTCCAGTGCTTCTTCCACCATTTGAAGAAAAGAAAGCATTCAGAACTATACTACCATTCTTTCGTTGTTTCCGTTGAACAAACTGAGTCTTTATATAGTTCTAGCAGTCGATTTTGGTCATAAATATTACTGTACTGTAATTTCAAGGTAATGATTGCATCCTTGTCTTTACATTCCACCTTCACTTTCTCCCTCATTTTTGTTCTGCATGGGAGAGGAGGCATTTAGGGCCCAAAGTGCTATTAATATCCCTCTTATTTTCTCTGCTGGAAAGGGGATCTTTTCCACTATTGAGCTTTCACTGTCAGACCTGTTGCCCTGTGCACTATTTGTTGTTAAAGTTTTTGATGAGCATTAGCTCGACAGTCCTTTTAAATCTGAGCAAAAGGCTCTTTGAAATCTCTGCAGGTTTCCTTCCAAGTTTCCCAAGATAGAGTCCAACCTTTCCCAGGTACCAATTCCCATGTCATTATACTACATATTCAGTAAACTATTCACTTTTAATAGTTTATTTTTTAATGATTTGAGTCCTCCAGAATTCTAAAGTCACTTGTGACCATTTTATGTTTCTTTCAATGGATTCCTGTAGCATTCAAATGAGTAATGATTACCAGTGTCAATGTCTTTTGGGCTCTCTGTCTCACTAGTAAGTATTCACACAGCTACATCCAAACTCCTCTACAATATAAAACAAACATGCACCATTAAGACTCTTCTCCCTAGGTCATTATATATTTTCTTAAAAACATTAATTTCTCTGAATTCCCAATGCCAGTTTTTCAAGGGGAAAATAATTTCAGTGAGTTAACAAGTAATGGTGTTATAATTAAAAGCCATTGTTCTTTCTGCTACACCTCACTATCAAGAACTTAAGTAACTCTCAACCCCAAACTCAAAATCTAGTTAGAAACCAAGGACAACATATAAAGAGTAAATAATAAATAATAAAATCTTGTAAAGTATATTATGCTAAGTTATAAAAATCATTGTAAGTTCAAGAAGATCAGTAAAAAATATGAAAAGGAGTAACTAGATTCACACTAATTGAAAGGATAAAGAATTATTTGGAGAAGGGAAATTTTCTACTGTGATTTTAAGAATAATCAGCTTTACATGGCTAATAGCTTAGAATGGATTTCTTAGGCAAGTTAAGGGCATACAGTAGGAATACACAAGACACATTACCAAGCTAACAAGCAGAAAACATGCTGTCATCAGTGCTTCTACTTAGAGGAGACTCACATGTGACTGACCCTGAGGCACAGATACTGGAGCAAGCACTGCAGGGCCCAGCGTCTCCTAAACTGAAACTACACAGGCATAGCCTCAGTCACCCACAAACTTTTTGTAAGAATTTGTGAATTTTATGTTTTCATTTATTTAATTAAGTGAATATGTAGCACTTGGTATATACATTTATGATTTATCCCAGTGATCACTTCAATGTACTTTGATATCAAGTACCAACAAAAAATTTCAGTACCTGTATTTATGTATATGTGTTATTATATTGCTATCAAATTCTTTAAATATTGAGGGTTCCTGAGAACAAAATAGAATCTGATTCAAAGCATAAATGATGTGTTCTCACTAACAATGTCTAAATGGTATCACAAAGGACAAATAATGATTTTGAGTAATTAAAATGGAAAAAAAAACCCACATGATGACATTAGCATAACAGATGCCAGGAACCTATCTAGTGAATCAATACTAAAAAAAAAATTTTAGATTTTAAAAATCAATACTACATTCACACGGTAAGAAGAGGCTTGATTTCAGGAAAACATCTGTTTCATTGAATTTATGCTAATTGAAATTTTATTAAATTTTCAGTTTTGTTTTCTTTAAAATTATGAACTTATTTTTATTATTTCAAGAGCTACAAATGTAAAGAGTTTGCATATAGTTTTCTATTCATTTATTATAAGGTAATAAAAATAATTCAAGTCAGTACTGGCAAGCTATGAAAAATGTTCTTCTTCTTTAAGTTTATCCATGAGATGCTGAAAATGTTCTATATCTTGATTTGAGATGTAGTTACCTGGATAATATATATTAGAAAATTCACTGAACTGAACACTTAATGTGTGTATTCCACTGTAGCTATAATACACTTCATTGAAAAACTGAAAAGTAAATCCCAAGCAAACCGCATATTTCTTGAGTTTGTAAAAACACTGGTATAGCAACTTTAAACAGACAGACTTAGCTCTCACTTGTACTTCTGCTACACAGTGGCTGGGACACCAGGACTGGCTACTTCCCCAATACAAATTCCATTTTTTTCATCTATAAAATGAGAATAATAGTCTCATGAGGTGTTGTGAGAGTTGTGAGGGGATTTTATATGTTAAATACATAAAACAGAACTATAATATAGTGGTACTCACGTGACAAAGGAGAAAAGGAAAGAAAGGGAAAGAGAGAAGAAAAGAAATATGAAAGGAGAAACCATCTTTGGCTTAAATGACATACACATGTATACATGTGCACACACAGAAAGCTGTGTATATATGATTTTGAAAATTTCAAGTAAAGAAAAAACAATAAAAACAGTTCCTTAAAAGATAGTGTTATGAAGGAAGGGTCACAGTAGAAACCAGAATATAGAAAGCCTGCTAAAATCCATCATAACTTTTAGCAACTAAACTATATAAATCAGTAAATTACATCAGTAAGTTTTATAGAGCTTCAAAACCTATTTAGTCTGTCTCATATTCTGGATTTCCCTCCAGGCTACAAAAACCATTAAGTACCTATTCGCTGCAGAAGTAATAATAAGGCTCATGATCTTACCTTCCCAGGAACATATGAGCTAAATGGATGGATATATTCAACAAATCAATAATGAAAAATAAATATTCATATTGAACTTAAGTAAAAAATAATGGTTGTGGATTTTGAAAAACCTCAATTGTCAGCACTTCTCAGATAGAAGACTTTCAGATAAGGTCATCTGAGAAGGTGACTCTGAGGAAGCAGGTGAAAAAGCTAGCCAGTGGATGTTAGGAAGATCACTCTTAGAAATATGGAAAAGAGCATGACTGACATACTCAAGGAAAAGCAAAGAGCAGAATAAGCTAAAGCAAAAAAATAAATAAAAATAACAGAAAATAAGGTTAGAGAAATAGTGAAGTACAAATCAAGAGAGACTATGGGTTATGATAAGAACTTTACATTTACTCTGAATGAAATAAGAATCCATTGAAAAACTCTGAGCAAAGCAGTGACCTAAAGTAATTTCAGTTTTTAAAAATGAATATTCTGGTTTCTTTTTCGGGAAGGGACTTAATTTGCAGGGAGGGACCAGGGAGATGTTTTAGGAAGGCCAGAAGTAAGAGGCACATTGACTTTCTTCTCTTCTCCAGAGGAAGAATTCCGGGAGAAC
>RJWT010025964.1:0-15992 GCA_004365215.1 Cuniculus paca | reverse complement strand
GTTGTACCAGCCTACACTCCCACCAACAGTGGAGAAGAGTTCCCTTTTCACCACAGCCCCTTCAGCATTTGTTCTTGGTTGATTTGTTGATCAACCAATTGATCCATTCTTTCTGGAGTGAGATGAAATCTCAGTGCTGTTTTAATTCACATTTCTCGAATGACCAATGATGTTGAACATTTTTTCATATATTTATTTGCCATTTGTATTTCTTCACCTAAGAAGTGTATATTCATCTCAGATGTCCATTTTTGGATTGGATCTTCCAAATGTTTTTTAATGCTTGTCTTTTTTTTTTTTTTTTGGTAACAGGAATCAAACTCAGGACCATATGCTTGCCAGGCAGATACTGTGTCTGAGCTATATCTCTGGCCTTGTATCTGCGTTTTCATACCCTTAGTACATCATGAATAGTCGAAATTTATTAAAAATGTTTTGACTGATTAAAAAAATGAAGAACTTTCCCAACAAAGTATCATATGAAGACTTAAGGAGTGTATGAGTGTAAAACACTACAAAATGAGAAACTATCTGTGCTCTGAATAAGATACAGGTTATTGAGCAACTAATTCAATGGTAAAAATTCCTAAACAATGTGGAAAAACAAATTTGAAGGTATCCACATTGTGAGGTTCTATCTAACCCATCAGTGCTTCTACACCATCACTGATGAGCCATAGTACTGGGGAACAGACCTGAAAAGGGCTTGGCAAGGCAGAAATGAAGAGAACTCAGTGATGGCTTTATCCTGCTTCGCTCAGCATGGCTCATTTTTCTGGCATTTCCATGGCAATTTGTTAGGAAAGTGCATTATTCAGATGACTGCAATGATTTTAATTGTTGGCCTACAGCACATAGCAGCACAGGGAATGAGAGTAAGCTCCTCTTAAATTCCCCAGAGTGTTTTCTGAAAACTGCTTTCAAAAAAACAAACACAAAAAATGTGACTACCTAAAATTTCTAAAGAGTACTTCATACAAGCACAACAATGAAATGCTCAGAACAGAATATGTTTTGGTTAACTTAGAACAAAGCGAAAAACATTTGTTGTCAAATATGAGAGGTAAAATGATACAACCAAGATACAACCAAGCGGTAAGTTTACCTAAAATGTAGATATTTCTGAGACACTTGCCAGAACAATTTTGTAGATTCGGACATGTCACGTCCCGAAATAAAAACATTTTTGTTCTATTAATATCATGCTATTTGTCAAACAGGAGTCCTGAGAATGTAAATTTGCATTTTAAAATTAGTTTTTCAGGTTTTGGTGAATTGCGGGATCATTATATCAAGATTCAAACTGAATCAACAATAAATATTGTCTTACTTCTAATCTCTAATAATGTTCCACTGACAATGTCATTTATTTGTCTCAAAGTGGAAGTAATTTAGCCCAAAGACAAACAATACAAAAGGTAACAATAATGTTTCACTTTATTTATAAAAAAGCAAGAAAATTAGAGATGTTAGAGAATCAGTTTCTGAATTCCTTTAACATTGGGGTATACTACCTCAAAAATATGAAACAATACTTACAGACCTAATTGTTAAATTATTAGAGATAGCAAAATATGAAGGAAAGAGTTATCAGTGAAAATTAATAAATAAGCATAATTATCTGATGGTGTTCTCTTACTTTTTAAGGGCCCCTTAAAAGAAAGCTTCAGTTTGTGAAAACATAGTGTTATTTTAAATGCATAAAATTAGAGGAAAAGAAGTTTTCACTGTGTATAAAAGGAAATTAACTTTTTTATAATTTCGTTTTGTTTTGTATTGCTGCATAAGAAACCCAGGGCCTTACACCTGCTAGGAAAGTATCCTATCACTGATTTGTATTCCCAGTCCTGAGAATTATCTTTATTCATCTTGTATAATGCTTTTACTTAAAATTTATTTTGATATACACCATTGTGATAGTAAAACTTTATGAAGAAGGTCTATCCTGAACATTAGAGCACTGCAGTTATTTTTTTTCATTTCAATGCGATGAGTTTCAGAAGGCTTATCATATATTTCTTTCACTATTATATTTGAATGACAAATAATATTTGTACATATTTATGAGGCAAATGTGATATTGGATTAATACATACAATGTACAGTGATCAGTGTAATTACCATATTCATCACCTTGATCTTCAACATTTCTTTATGGTGAGGGCATTCAAATTCCTCTCTTCTGACATATGTGATTTATTGTGTTAGTTATTACATTTTTCCTCTAAGGAGTAAGAACTCTGAGTATCTCTAATGTGAGAATGAAACACACTAATTTGGCTGAGTTAGGTTCCAGATGCTTTAAAATCATTTAGTTTAACAACAGAAAGCAGCTGATTATTCATATTTACATAAACAAATATGAATATATTATTAAAAACTTCACCCTTCCATTAGTAACATTTTTTGTTTTGGATAAAGAATACTTAATTAACTCAAAACTCAATCATGTGTTGCCCTCCTGTCTTATCATTATAGTTTAGTCATTGACATTATTATGGAAAAAATGTATAAATGAACATTTTTAAACATGTAAGCACATTTCATCTACAAAAGAGTCTAACTTACGCCAATTTACTAGTCTTACAATAGTCTCTGTAGGCCAGAAGTTCTGTAAGAAAAGATTATTGTAGCGATATCACCACAGCAAAGGAGCAAAAATCTATTTTTGCAATCACTCTTGGTGATAGTCTCAGCAAATTTTCTTCCACCTTGACCTTTTTACTTACATCCTAGAGTAAGATAATTTTAATCAAAACCAATTTAGTCAACTTGCAATTAAGACAAAAAACACCTGATAATCAACTTGTAATGTGAAAGGGCTTATTTTCATTGTTTTTTAATTTTCTGGTTAATTTGCTTAAAATTAATTTTATTTCAATTCAGTCTTAATTTTTTTATTGTCTTCCACTGCCTACCTCCCCTCTCTCTCAGTTTCTCGGTTCTCTTCTCATTTGGAAAAGATCTACCTCTCTATGACCTATTATTTATCTTTTATTTTGTTCTTCGTATTTTGGATTTCTCATATAAAAGACACCATCTGATACTTAACTTGCTTGTCTGATTTATTTCACTTAACGTTATGGTCTCAAGGTGAATTCATTTTCCTACAAACATTTATCTTTTTATGACAGAGTAGTAATCCTTACTTTATAAATATCACACTTTCTTTATCCATTCAACTGCTTGTGAATACTTAGGCCACTTCCAAGATTTAGTTCTTATGAATTGAACTGCTATAAACATCGGTTTGCATGCACCACTGCAGTATGTGTTTAACACTTTTGGGATGACACCTAGAAGGGGCATACCTTCCTATCCATTACCCTGAAATAAAAATGGATCAGATATCTAAATGTTAAAATATTAACAAT
Source organism: Cuniculus paca (assembly GCA_004365215.1). Classification (NCBI taxonomy): domain Eukaryota; kingdom Metazoa; phylum Chordata; class Mammalia; order Rodentia; family Cuniculidae; genus Cuniculus; species Cuniculus paca. The sequence goes on along the minus strand of RJWT010025964.1, from coordinate 12,618 downwards.
TTGTTGGAAGATAAAATAAATAAAACCCTTTAAGACTTAGGCATAGATAAGAATTTTCTGAACAGAAAGTCACTTGCACTAAAAAATAACAAGGGTCAACATACAGTATTTATTTTGGCTCATAATTTTAAAGGTGTTGGTCCACAATTGGGTGGGCCTGTTACTTTTGAGTCTCACTCAAAGCAGCACATGGCAAAGCAAAACTGTTACAGTTTGTGTCTAGAGGTTCCTGCAAAGCCACAGGCTGTCATAGGGCTTTTTTGGAGTTGGCCCAATCTAAAGTAACTGATTGATTCCTAGTGCAATGCTGTGATGAAGGGTGCTGGGACTAAGGGTGAGTGATTGCTGGATCAGTCCACTGATTGAATTGACAATGCCCTAATCCTGTTAGACTGGACACAATATGAGGGATGGAAAGAGGCATGTCTTACTCTCTCTTGCAGCTTTTGCTGTCTTCCACTGCTATCACTGGCTGCCTTTCTGCCATGCACCACTCTGCCTTGGAGCAGCCAATTCTGGACTGAAACCTCTACAAACTGTGAGCTAAGTAAACCTTTCCTCCTTTAACTCTGGGTGTCAGGTATTTTGGCTCAGCAAGGAGAATAGTAAATAAAACCAAAATCAATCACTTTATGGTTAGTCAGAAAAGAAAACAAACAAACAAACAAATAAATAGCAGCAAAACAAAAAACATAAAGGAAGATGCTGGGATCCCATAAGTTCTTTGAAGACAACGCTCCAATGACGCAAAGTCCTCGGGCCTCACTCCACATCTTGAAAGTTTCTACCCCACCAAACAGTAGCATGTTGGGGACCCTAACTCTATTACCTTTGGAGGACACTTGAGATTCAAACTCCTCATCTAAGACTGCAAAATGACTCACAGAACTGGCAACTGATGTTAGGGATGTGATGACAATGTTCTTTTGCCACTTTGGGGACATAGTGTTGTCATTTTACTGCTCAAAAATTACTGTAATATACTGAAAATGATTATTATTATTGCTATTGTTATTTTTCATGGCCTTTCATCGGAGTACCCAAATGTGCACCTCAGTGTAGCATGTCACATTAGTAATGACTCTAGGCACATCCCAGTTCTCTTCTTTGTTTACACAGTGATTGTGACAGTAAACAGATGGCAAAAATTAGAAAATTAATGATATTGTTCCTTTAAATTGCAGACTGAGATCAGACTTTCAATTCTAAGAAACCCGAACCTCCTGTTTATCTGCACATCATTTAAAGAAGTTGCACATTTGCAGATACACCGCATTTCTATTTCTTCTCTACCTTTTAAGGGTAGAAATGTCAGTCCTCAGCTCTGACAACAGAATTAATTTTTCTACTGCAATTACTTCCAAATGGCAACAGTTATTGGTAGCCTGAAACAGTTTCAAATGTGCTTTTAACAGTATCACTAGTTAGCTTATGATTGCAAGCCTTCCAGTTTTATAATGATAGACCCTTCATGCAAAAAGAGATGCTTTAAAATTCAGGTAATGAAAATAAAGCAAGTAACATCAGTTCCACAAAGATAGGAGATGTAATTAACTTTATTGTGAGTCAGTCAAATTTGGGCATAACCAGAGCGCATTTTACAAATTCTGCTAACTACTTGTCATGCACAAAAAGGTCATGAGTTGAAATAGTCTTTCTTGTGAAATCATACATTTTTCATATTAGCATATGATTAAATCAAACTTCACTGAATGGCTCCATGTAACACTTTGGATACTATTAGTATACTGTGAAAGCCATATCCTTGGAACTATATAGGTGGCCTTCTACATTTAGCTATTTACTACAGAACAAAACCTTCAAATTCACCAATTCAGCAGTCAGAAATCAGAAAATAGACACTCTGCATACAATTTAAGAACTGACTTTGGAATCAGACCATCTTGACTGGTGAAATATTATTGCTTGTGTGTAACTTCTTGGATTATACTGATACTCTTGATTTTATGTCACATGCTTTCTTTCCAAAGGCCAAAATTAGTTTTGATAATAAATATAGCACCTCATAATGTAATTTGCACTGAAAAATAATTGATGTATTTTGTAATATTGCTCATGTGAAACTACAGTTAAGTCTCTTTTTTTCTCAAGATTAAAGAAAAATGAAGTAAATCTACCAGCAGCCATAGTTCTACAGATTTGATTTTCTTTGTATTTACATCTACAATGCCAAGTCAGCTACTAAATCTATTTATAAGAATACAAAGAAAGTTCAGCCCTATTAACAAGTTTAGCCCTCTGCTCTGTAATCCTTTATAAGAGGAGTCACTGTAATTCTCCCAAACGCTTTACTTTGAAAACAGCTTCACTTAATAATTTACTTTAAGAAATCTATAAATGTATCATCCAGCAAATCTGTTTCTGTTAGTTCACAATGATCCATATGGTGAATTATGGCATATGCTCAAATATACTTTTAATTGAAGAGAAAACATAAAACTTTCACTAGGACTGCAGTATATCAGTTTTATCACTGTAATCCATTACAGAATAGGTTTGTTTTCATTCTTTGTGCTTGGGTTATAGGAACCCTGTCTTTCTGTTGACAAATTGCCATTTATGATTTTCAGCAGGCTTTCCCCTGGTGCCTTTTAATACACTGAAACAAACCCTCCTTTAAAGGCATCTACTATTATATGTGTCATTTACTTTAATATTTCTGTATAAAATTGCATGATACATATCAAATTACTATTTGAATGCATAAGTATTTAATGTATTTTTCTAAGTAGCCTATGCATTATATGTATGCATGTATATATCGCAAATTCCTTTATTGATTCAAATAAGTGTTACTTAATATAATAATTGCAAAAATATTATACATTGGGAGGGTTTATGATTTATTTCACATTTTTTACAATTCGAAATTCTAAGATACTAAAGATAATAAAGCTGATAATAACTGTTTATCTCCTTTGATTTTTTTCTGCTATTTCATTATGATACATTCACATGGGATTATATCTTACTGAAAGAATTCATAGTGTTTCTTCCATTCTGCTTCCACCAAGAGAAACCTCAAAAACTATCACTTGTACTAGATGTCCATAAGTTGATGTCTACCTCTGAAAACCCCAGATCTTTTTGCACTAACAAAGAATGCTATGTTCCATAATGAGACAACAATTATTGCTAAGTTATTTTCTAGTAATAAAATGTGAAAAAAAAAACTCTGCAAAGCAATTCTAATTCTGCTTATTTTAAAACTAATGTGTGCATGCAATTGCCGAATTCTTAATTAATGACTATAGATGAACTTCTCGTTGCCCGTCATCAATGTCAGGTTGGGCACATCAAATGTACCCAACTGCCTTTATCTGTCAATCATCACACTTTTGATAAGAACATTAATATACTTTAATAGCCATTCCATTGAGTCGCTATTTGTGACCAAATACAGATGAAATAACTTCATATGAATTATAAAATATGTATATATGTGTATTTGATGTCATGTACTTATTATAATGCCTTTTACACAGATTGCACGTTTGGAGAGAAAATCCATTGTTAAAATGTTCATTTTGAATTCCCTGATATTTGAGACCATTATTCTTGGAGGATTTGAACATTCATGTTTATTTTTTAAACAATGGCTTTGTGAAACACTGATTTTCAGGGATCACAGGAGATTCAGAAAAATGTAGTTAGAATAATATTTACAACAGTTCACTACATTTAATTCTGCTATAGCACCCATTATGTTTTTCTTAGGCCATTATGTTTATTGCTGTGGATATATAAAAATGAAACACGATAAGATGAATGATTTAAATCAGTTAACATGGAGAAGGATAAAAACATTACAGAAGAATTCACTGGCAGCAGACTTCAGACCAGGCATCACAGTCAAGAGAAAGGCAAATATGATCCAGTGCACAAAGTTCCTATCAGCCAGCCAGAGGTAGGGGATTATTGCCAATGTTTATGTGCTGTCATCTTAAGTAAGTCACTGAAACTCTAAGCCTGCTTTGTTTTTCCATCAATAAAGTCAAGAGAATGTCAGCATTTTGCTGACATTGATAAAATAATATTAGGGGAGAAATTAGCAAAAAGTAGAACATAGGATGAATGTAAGTAGTTTACTATGGTGAAATGAATTCATACAACAGTGTACAGTAGTCAGTTCTTCCATGTGTAATAATTCTTAAATAGCTCAATGCCAGTTTATTTTCAACGGTTTTATTGAGATAAATGATATACGTCAGTGATAAGTTATTAAAATATATAATTTCTTAAGTTTTCATAAATGTATCTCTGAAGCTACAAACGCTGTCCACATTAGGAAGCATATCCTAAATTTCCTTTGCCCCTCTCCATGTAACCCACTAAGTCTTTGTGGGATCACTGATTTGCTTTTTTCACTAAATATTAGTTCGAATTTCTAAAATGATTGGAGTTTTATAATATGCACAGTTATTTTGACATGCATCCTTCTCATTGGCATAGCAACAATTCATTCTTTGTCAGCACTAGTCCACTTGTGGGCGTAAGTAAGGTTGAGTGCTTCATTGTTAATGGATATTTAGTTCTTTTTTCATTTTGCACCATTCCAGATAAAGATGATGTTAATATTTGTGTACACCCCTGACTGTGGGTGAATCATTTACTTTGGTAATGGAATAACTGGATTTTGTTTTTCTTTTGTGTTTATGTGTTCAAGAAACTACCAAACTGATTTATAAAGGGGTGTTACCATTTTCCATACCCGCCTACATTTGACACGTAAGGCTTTATTATTGTAAGCTCTCCAAATTTGTGTGAAGTTATATCCCAGTAAACTTTTAATTTGTATTTAACTACAGCTGAAATATATTTAGCTTCCTATGCTTGTATTTTATGTCTGTATTACTTGGTTAAGTGCGTGTTCAGTTATTTTGCCAAGTTGTCAAAGGCCTTTTTCTTATTACTGAACATGAAAATACTTTACCTACCAAAATACATAAATCCTATCAGATAAGTGATTTGGAAACATTCTTTCCATTCTCTAGCTTGCCTTCAATGTTTCTTAAAGTGCTTTTTTTAAAGAAGATGGTTTTAATTTTCATAAAATGTAATTTGCCTATTGTTTTGCTGTTGTTCCTTTAGAATCATGCTTTTGGTAGTATATTCATAAATCCTTTGCCTAATCCATGGTGACAAACTTTTCTTCTACAATTTTCCTATGTATTTTCTATTTCTAGGTGTTGCCTTTAGTTTCATGATCATTTTTAGTTCATTTTTAATTTTAGTGACACATACGTATTTACTTTCTTTCTTCACATTAGAATATCCTATAATTGCAGCATGATCTGTTGACAATACACTAGCTTTTAAACTTAATTGCTTTTTCACTTTGTCAGAATTAAATCTACAGATTTACTTAGAAGCTATCTTTTCTATTCCATTACTTTTATTCTGGTAGCACAACCTCCCAACTAAGATAGCTTAATAATATTTCTACACGTTAGGTATGTTAGTTCTATAGCTTTATTACTTTCTAAAAGTATTTTGTTCATTCTAAACCCTTCTATTTCATATGAATTTTAAAGTCAGCTTGTTAACTTCCAGATGTAAACCCTACTTAGATTTTGCATAGGAACACTGTGAGTTCATAGATAAATTTTAGTAGTCTTTTTGTCTTAAAAATTTGAGTGTTTTTGTATATGAATATAATACAATTCTCCACTTTTCTTAATATCTTCCTTACATTTCTCATCAATGATTTATATTTTACAGTATTTAGATATTTGCATATCTTCTCTTAGACTTATCCCTAAATAGAAAACATATTTACTGTATTGTGCATAGTATTGTATTTTTGCATTTTAAAAATGTCATTTTTGAGGAATTTTCACATATAGAGAAAAATAGAAATAGCTCTGATAGTTCTCATATACTTCACACATGAGTTTTCCTATTACTAGCATTGTGCATTAATATGATTTATGTTTTTGAATAAACACCAATTATATATTAATTAAGGTTTTTTAAAAAATATTCTCACTTTATATATGATGGTCATTTCTGTTCTATTTAAGTATTTCATACATTGACATGCTGTTTTACAAATAGGCTGCAGAATTCTCTGTGTTGACATTTACCAGTATTTGTTTATTTTTGATGGTTTATCACTAGTCTATGTAGAGGAGGACTCCAGAAGTAAAGTTTTCATCCCATCCTATCGAGCATAGGCACTGCCTACATGCTTATCACTAGATGTTGGCTTTAGTGGCTACAAGATGATCCTTCCAGTTCACCCTCAGGTATTTTCTGTCTAATTACTGGAAGTAGTCAGTTCGCAAAGGGCCCTTGACCTTGTTATTGGAAAATGATAGTAGATATCGAGACATGGGAATAGGTAACTCATTGCCACTAGGGTGTCATTGCTTTCAGGCTCTCTCAGATCAGAGAAACACACTGGTGTTTAGTAACATGTGAAGACTCAGATACTCAGTGTATCTTCATACCTACCTTCTCTGTCTACATTCAACCAACAGTGAGTTCACAGTGATGTTTCCAAATAAAATACACTATTGCAGGGATCATTATAGCTGTCTCCCCTCGTTTCTCTCTAAATTCTCACTCTAGTAGTGACAAAACTCGCTCTGTCATTCGCTTAAGTAACTTGAATTTCGGTAGAAATGTCGAGCAGTATGAAAACCGTCAAGCTGTAGTACTGCAGTGACCGACTTTATCAAGTAGAACCTGGAGTGTACGTGCATTTCTTTTGGTTTCAGTCTCACAGCTTTTATTCGCTTCCAAAGTAATTTAAATTGGTGCTTTTTCCACAGCCTTTTGCAGCGGATATTTCATATATTCTTAGCAAATTTAGATTCTCTTATCACTGCCTGCCTCCATTTCTGAAATCCTCTGAACTTTCAAACTTAACTAATTGGCAGTTTTGTGCTCTTATTCCTTTGTATAATTTCATTTTTTAATCTGTAAGTGTTTTTCTCCTGTCTGAAATAACTCTTATAAAAATTATATCTAATAAAAGGCATCTGATGATAAATTATTTCGAGTTCTGTTAACTGAAAAACTATTAATTATTTTTCAAATTATAAGATATTTTCACTGAGTTTAATTCCTGGCAATTATTTTTTTCTCAGAAAATTATAGCATTTACACTCTCCTTCCTAGGTGCATTATTATTAATGAAAATTTTGCTAACGATCTTCTCTTTGTTACTTTATACATTATTTTCCTCTAGCTGCTTTAAAGAAAGATTTTTCTATTTATTCTGGATTTAAATATTCATTTAAATATGCCAAGATGTAACACTTTCAATGTATTTTCCTCAGAGTGATCTTTATACTTCTTGATCTGTAGACTTACAATTTGTATAAAGTGTGAAACTTTTTTTTTTTTTTGCGGTACCGGGGATTGAACTTGTCACAACCTCACACTTGCCAGGCAGGCGCTTAGGCTGCTAAGCTAAATCCCCAGCCCTTAAAGTGTGAAACTTTTTCAATCATTACATTTTCAAATATATCTTTGATTTCTTCTCTAACACCACCTTTGCTATTACAATACTATTCCTTTTATACCATATTATACTATTATACCGTTATGACAAAGGTCATTAATTGTATTTTTCTCAGCCTTCTTTTCTTGTAACATGGATAGTTACTCTTGCTGTTTCTTCATGTCTACTACCATATCTTTGAGGGAATCTAACCAGTTTTTGAGTTAGTGTGAGTTATATTTTATCTAAAATATCACCATATTTTTCTTGAAGTTTAATTTTGGACAGCTTTTTCTAGAACCTGCATCTTTTAGTAATATAGTGAATATTTTCTCTAATTTCATGGGAATATGAAACAGAATTATGGCACCTTTTAAATTATAATTTCTTAATAATTCTACCACATGGTTAATGTCTGTGTTAGGTTTTGTTTTAATTTGGTTCTCATTTTCCTGTCAATGTTTTTTTTTAATTGTCAACTTTTAAATTTTTTAAATTTTACTCTATTTGGATGGAGTCTTTCTTTCTTTCTTTCTTTCTTTCTTCTTTCCTTCTTTCTTCTTTCCTTCTTTCTTCTTTCTTTCTTTCTTTCTTTCTTTCTTTCTTTCTTTCTTTCTTTTTTCTTATTCCTAAATATTTTTAAGGAATAAGAAAATATATCTAGCTATATCCCCTCCCCCCGGGATATAGCTAGATTCTTTAGAACCAGAAGCGTTTCATCTGTGTTTAAAAATTACGCTCCCTCACCAAGGCCACACGCTTTCAGCACCGCACCTTAAGCCCTGTAATTCCTCCATTCTACTTCGATTGTTGGAAACAGAAAGTACAACTTTGTCTTCAGCTGTCCGTGGTTCTTCTCTTCACTCCGTGGTTCTTCGTGTGACTTTAGGAGGATTTCCTATGGGCCTGCCGTAACCCGGACTCCAGAACCCTCTGCGGATGCTCCGTGCCCTCCCTCTTCTACTTCATGAAATTCGCTGAAATTCATTCGACTTCATGTAGGATATAATAAATTATGCCTTTGTTTTAAAAAATGTAGGTATTTTTGGCAAAAATACAAATCACATATGTTATTCCGTCTTGACCTGAGAAGAAAAAAAATTTGCTTAGTTTCCATAGGATAAAAATCATCACAGGTATAAAATAGGCCTAAAACCATCACCTAATTTAACTTCTTTACCCACAACAGACTTTCCACGTTCACCATACCTTTTTATCTTCACATGCTTTTCCCATACATTTTAACTTTCCCTGTAGCTTTTTAAAAATTACTTAATCATCTGTTATTGTTTAGTGATATTTCAAATCATTCAAAATTATATAGCATTAAAATATAAATTCTAATGTCAGTCTTATAAAGATCATGTCACAATGATGCAATTATTAGGTTTGATAAAAGATGATGAATTGGTCTTCAAATTGGAATAATTTCTTCAGCCCTATGCTACATATAGGTAGCAAAATGCCTCTATTTTCTCTTTACAACCTTCAGGTGTCACGAAGAAAACCAGTTATCTGATTGATCTACAATAGACATTTATCCCACTTTCTTAATCTAGAGGGGATCAACTATTAAGGGACTTTATCATAGGGACAGTTGATATTTTTCTTCTCCTTTTTCAACAAGACAAACAGAAACAACTACCTGGGCAAGTGAGCTACTCTGCATTCTTGAAATTTAATTAAATAGAATATTCCAAAACAGTTTTGAGCATGAGTTATGATTATCCATATTTTTGTCCTCACTTTAAGATGCCTCTCGCTTGGGTCATGGTGAAGCAGTCCTGTATTCACTAGCTGAGACTGATGGAGGCTGAGGCAGCCCATTCCAGCCCAGCCTGGACAAACTGGTGACTTAGCAAAGACCCTGACTTGCAATGAAAATTAAAAAACCCTAGAGTCGTAGCTTAGTGCCAAAGCTCCTCTTTTAACACCTAGTACTGCAAAAACAGACCAACATACAAATTAAAAAATATATATAATGATATGCATTTCAACTTGAATAAATAAATGATAAATGAATGACACATATCTTAGACATCATAATATGAAATGTGATAATTTCATTATTCACGTGTTAATATATTCTTATTCAAAATTCTATTTAAGATGTTTAATATCCATTAGATTATTTCATGGACTCCAATAAATCAATAAACCTTATATTTAACACGTGAACTTCTTTTTATTTCAGTGTAAAGTTAGTAATTCTAATCTGTCTACAAAGCCTTGACATACCTAAGAATCAGAATTTTATCTTTAAAAATACCCAACATGTTCTAATTATTTTACAGGTAGGGCAATTCCTTCAAACTGAACTGATACATCCAAAGCTAAAATTCTGGTTTGCAGGATAGTCATCACAATATTTTAGATCTCCTGTCATCAAGACAAGTTCTGTTTCAAACAATACCTTGTTGTTCGGTGCAAATTGCATGTTGATTTTAAGTTGACGACCTGTTGGTGTTTCTGTTTCTTTGGCTCCTTGCTTGTTCTTCCCATATAGAATGTAGGTCTGAGGGGCAACTGGAAAGGATATATTATCCTTATCCTTTGGAGGTCTTTTTTTTTTCTTCATATGGTAACCGGTTCACAATTTCCTATGGATGTTTAACACCATTTACCTTGCTACAATATCATTAATTTGATGTGAATTAGTGAGAAGAGTTTTTTTAGCTTTTTTTCATATTTGAAGTAAAATGAATAACGTTTTTAAAAGTCTACATTGGATTCTGTCTTGGTTGTAATGGTAATTTGTTATGGCACTCAGCCTTGGAATAGAGTAGAAGGAAAGCATGTTTCTTCTCCAAAAGTCAAACAAAAATGGTCCTCTTTATCAAATTGTGTATTTTTATTCATATTTCCAGAAACAAACAATTCTGTCCACGATAGTTTATGCATGACTCCATGGGGTGACACAAGACAAGAGAACATTTGGCCTCTCTCTGTGTTATTTTCCTTGTTTTGATTCTTCAGCGTAAATAGTGATTGCCAAGCTGTATTTCCATTCCATCACTGTAACATCTTCAATGAATCATCATAAAACAGTACCCTTTCATAAAAGTAAAGTTCTCAGAATTTATGTATGCGGAACATTATGTCTTAGCCACTTTGTGTGTTGCACCTGACGCAGTCATTCATTCCCTGCATTTCAGATTTATCCTTACCTTGATTTATTCCTACTTATATATGGGGCATTTCTACATTTTAGTTCTTTAAAAATGTACCTTAAATTTATATCTCTTTATGAATTTCTGTTAACCAGGTAATTTCTTTCTTACTTAAATACTTTTCAAACTGGTGATGTATTCTTACCTATTATTCCTTTCCGGTCTTAGAAACAATGCTCCTGTACTATTGAGAATAATGTTTTTCATAATGAATGTCAATTTATATTCACATTTTATTACCATTATGTACATGAAAGCATACTTCATTGCTATCATGCACTATGTGTTAATATATAACTTCATTTGCTCTTAGACTTCTTTGGAATTGTTTTCTTTTAGAATTGTATTAACTACAATAATAATTATACAATTGGTTAAGGAAAGAGTGGACTTGAAAACTTAATTTTGGAAAAATTGTTTTTCAGAAAACATGTAAAATTCACATTGCACCTTAGCATTTCACAATATTAAATGATTTCTTATAACCATTTGCCCTAGAAAAGCAAGACAGAGTTATTTATTATTTGAGTTGTGTTTTCTCTCATTAGAAATAAATCTTCTCTGAAAATTATTGGTTCCAAAAATTAGACATATAGATTTGAATAAGCATTTTTAGACTAAAAAGAAGGCATTTGTATAGATCTTCCAGTTTTTTTACTGTGCTCTGAGGATAATTTCATATTTGCAATTCCTTATTAAAATGACTGATAGTTCTCAAAAAACAAATAATAAGTTATAATGCCTGAAAGTTTAGTTAAAATCTATGTAAAATAGGATCAATGTTTAGACATGTATCAAAAAGGAAAAAATCTTTCCCTTCATTATCTTTGTAGACTTAGGAAACCAAGAGACTGGTTTCCTACTGACGGTTACTTCAAGAAGTCATTCATAACCCTGCAAGAAGCCGGCACTCCTGAGTCAAACCAGAATATAAAAACATGGACATAAAGATGTTTTCCTACTAGATTTGTTTGTTTTCAGTAATGACTTCCTAAAAATGTGTCCCTATTTAGATAGGTTATTAGAACTTAGCAAAAAGTACTTCATGAATTCTTGCATTACACCTGTTTCCATTTAAAAGTATTGAAGTCAAGCTATATTAAACCATATCCACAAATAATGGGTGTATCAAAGGATGTGATTTATGACTTTCTCTTATAAAGTGTAATGGAGAATTTAAAAAAAGATTTAAAAAGTAGTGTCACGTTTAGTTGAGATACGAGGACATGTTCTGTTGTCAAAGCTAGGGTCATTTTATTTATTATAAAATAATATTAAATTGAGATACATAGAAATACTCATCAGAATTTGTGGAGGTACTCCATAAGACTAATAAAGCCAAACAAACTAGTAAATAAATAAAATATAGCTAAAAGAAATAATGCAAGAAAAGTTTATGTGTAGACTAAGGCATGCTTGCTATTGAAATATACTTTGTAGCAATTTACATGCACTAATTAGCTGAAGTTTCTGGAATAATAAGGCAATTACTATATTTTTCATATTACTTTTTTTTGGTTTGGTTTGGTTTTGTTTTTGCACCAGGCATTAAACTCAGGACTTTGCACTTGCCAGACAGGCACATATGCTAAATCCCTTGCCTCATATTACTTTCTTTGTAAACTCTGTTTTAATCTGACAATAAGCTTTTATATTTACATAACACTAAGTCTTATGAAATGTCTTCCATTTATTCTTTCATCATAATAGTCCAAAAATGTGTTATAGAAAATATCCTTATTGTAATTGTACACAAAAGGACACAGATAAATCAGGTTGGGTATTTTCTTGAGGCTTTACAGTTAATTAATGATGAAGACCAAATTATAATCAAGACCACCAGGGTTTGGGTGGAATATTTGTTTTCTCTATCTTGTTTCCTTCTCTCTGATTACTGTGACAAATCCTCATCTATCATGAACTTACCTGGACTTCTTACCTGGAAACATCTATCTACAATTCATGTGCATAAATAGA
>RJWT010025963.1:0-15972 GCA_004365215.1 Cuniculus paca | reverse complement strand
AAAAAATAAATTTAAAAAAGAGTTGGCAGTATGTCTCAGTGGTAAAACACTTGCTTGGCATGTGTGAACCCCTGGGTTCAATCCCTAGTATTACCACAAAAAAACAAAACAAAACAAAACAAAGGAAAACACTGCAGACAAAGATCAAAGATGCGCAGGTATTCAGTGGAAATGTGCAAGACTGCAGCTGTAGCTAAGTTCTATTGGATAAGTTTTAATTATCGGGTTGGGGATGTGGTTCAGTAGTAGAACTCATGCTTTGCATGTACAAGGCCCTGGGTTCAAGCGTCAGCACCACAAAAAAAAAAAAAGTTCTAATTGTTTAGAGCCTTGAGTAATCTGTACATTACCTGGAGGATTGAGCTGGGCTGGATGTTCAACAAGATTTGTGATTCCAAAATAATCTTCTCTTTTGGGATTTTCCTCTGTACTAAAATTGGAGGAAGGAGAAACAACAGGACATGTGGGTAGAGATGATGCCAACAATAGAGTCTCAGAAAAACAATGGCAAAAACCCAACCATTCGCTATAATGTGTTCTGTTTTTAGCAGTTACGTATCTATAATATGTAATTAGATTACACTTCATTTTTAGGATGAGAAAACTGTGTCCCACTAAGGCTGGATACACTCTCCACATCAGTGATTCCCAATTTTTTCTATCCCAACACCACTGACCGACAGCACATTCCATCATTAGCATATCCTTTCATTAGTCGAAATAAGATGTAGGGACAGTGGTTGAAAGAGAAAGGGTAAGCCGGGCGTGGTGGCTCACGCCTGTAATCCCAGCACTAGGGAGGCTGAGACAGGAGGATCGTTGTGAGTTCGAGACCAGCCTGGGCTACAAAGTGAGCTCAAGGCCAGCCTGAACGGCATAGTGAGACCCTGTCTCAAAAACACCAGGGCCGGGGATCTAGCTCAGTGGCCTAAGCTCCTGCCTGGCAAGTGCAAGGTCATGAGTTCAATCCCTGGTGCCGCAAAAAAAAAAAAAAAAAAAAAAAGGAAGGATAAGAGGAAGCTAAGACTGCTGAATATGTTGGTGCATGCCTGTAACCCCAAAACTCAGGGAGGCTGATGCAGGAGTTCAAGCCCAGCCTATGCAACTTAGTGACTTAATGTGACCCTGTCTCAAAATAAAAACTACAAAAGGGCCAAGGATGTAGGTCAGTGTAAAGGCCCCTGGTTTCAACTCCCAGCACTACAAACATAACCAAACAAAAACAAACACAGCCATATTCAAAGGTATTAACTAACACACTCGGGAGGCTGAGACAGGCGGATCATTGTGAGTTCGAGACCAGCCTGGGCTACAAAGTGAGCTCAAGGCCAGCCTGAACGGCATAGTGAGACCCTGTCTCAAAAACAGGGCTGGGGATCTAGCTCAGCGGTCTAAGCGCCTGCCCGGCAAGCGCAAGGTCATGAGTTCAATCCCAGGTGCCGAAAAAAAAAAAAGGTATTAACTAACAAACTCACAGGTCAAAGCCATTGGGTATGATGTAAGAGTCCCACCACTCAATTTCTGGGATATCTCCTTCTTTTAGCTCTTTCTTAGGAGCAATGAGGGCAAGCCTAGTTGAGGCATGAATGCCTGTTTTTCGTGCAGCCTGTGAAATCTCTGCCTGCAGCTTCTCCAGTTGAGCCTAAAGATAAACCAAGAGAGGAAGATAAACTGGAGACATCTAACTGGTAAACCCCAAATTTTGTAATATCCCTTGTTGAACTTTACATGTAATGTAAGTTCAACTGATGAAAGTTTAGGAAAAAAGAGGCACTCTGCTTTATTTTATCCTTTACTTACATATATCTCACCCCTATCCCTTCCACTTCACCCTCACTGTCTGCCTGTAGCAGATATGCAGAAATAAAATTCAATGAAATCCTTATTTTGGAAGAACAAAAAGGAGAAGGCAAAACAAACTGAATATACAATCAAGTCAACTCTCCAGGTGTGTAGACTGTCTGCAGCAAATAACACCAGGCTACTTTTTCTTAGTCACTCAAAAAGTTATGAATTGTTTCTCTCCACTGTCAGTGTAGGTGAAAAATTTCAAATTCAATTTATTTCCACCTAAGTAGGAAATAATTAGGAAGAAAAATCAGCAAAAATCAAGTATTCCAGGAATAAATATAGTATTTAAAAAATGAAATACCTGTTTTAAATCCCTATTTATCTAACTCCCCAAAATAGAACTGAATTCATAGTACTTTCCTGTCAGCTTCCTAACTTCTTCTAAATTCTGGATTATACTCTAAGCCAGGTACCTTTGTCCGTAATCGTTGAGCAATCTTCTCAAATTTACCCTTGTCATGAAATTTAAAAGTGCGTCTCTGGCGCTGTGAAGGGGCAATTGAGACTCGAGGATCAAAAAAAGTATTGGACTCCATGTCTTCTGACGGCTTTTCTTTGAGCTGTTGCTTGAACTGTTCCCTTTTCACAGCACGAATATTAGCCTTCAATGTAGGCATGCGGTGTGTCAGCTCGATCTCCTTGCCTGTTGCATCTACGGTGCGACCTTGTTCATCTAGGATCAGTGGTGTAGGTTTCGTTTGATCTTTTAATTCTACTTTCCTAAAAAGTAGACCACAAAAAAGAATTTCTACACAGAACAATAATGCAATCAGAAAACAAAACAAAGCAAAACCCAATAGTGACAGCTATGTAAAATAACTCTAGGGAAGACCACCTCATCAATGAATAATAAAATCTCAACTAAAAACATCAAACTGGACTGAATCTCAGCCTTTTGGGTAAAATTAAATGTAAAAACATCAAACTGGAGTTGGGGATTAGCTCAGTGGTGGAGCACTTGCCTAGCATGTGCAAGGCCCTGGGTTCAATCTCTAGCACTGCAAAACACACACACATACCACACAGCAAACTGCATACTTAAAGTGTAATCAAATGAAATAAATTTATGAACTATATTGAAAAGATTTTGTAATCCTGTCATTTTTACTCCTGGTTTTTTGTTTGTTTTTTTGTTTTCTTTTGCAGTGCTGGAAATCTTATCCAGGGCTGCATGATGCTAGGCAAGCACTCTACCACTGAGCTACATACTCACCCCCCAGTCTTAAATTCTCAAGTTAGTCGTGTGATGCCAGACCAATCAGAAACACTAGAGCTAAAGTCTAGTAATTTTGCCCAGTTGTAGAAAATGTTCAGATATGCTCTTACTCAAATGTTTTTTAATGCATAAAGCCCTGAATTAAAAACTCAGGGACTGGTTCTACTGTTAGCTCCAATATAAGACAAAAGTCAGGCCTGGTGGCACATGCCTGTAATCCCAGCACTCGGGAGGCTGAGGCAGGAGGATCATAGCAAGTTTGAGACCAGCCTAGGCTACAAAGTGAGCTAAAGGCCAGTCTGAACGGCATAGCGAGACCCTGTCTCAAAAAGACAAGGGCTAGGGATTTAGCTCAGTGGTCTAAGTGCCTGCCTGGCAAGCACAAGGTTGTGAGTTCTATACCCAGTGCTACTGAAAAAAAAAAAATTAGACAAATAATAGCACTCTCAGTTCTGTCAATTATAAAAAGATAAACTCTAAAATAAGGAAGCCAAGAAATTCAATCAGCATTTATAGATCACATAAAATATGAAACTGTAAGAGATACTTTTATTTCTTTGAAAAAACACAATCAGTAACATTCAAAGGTATTTACTACTTCTCAAGCTTCAAATTTGACAAAAGATACCATGAATCCATACTCACGGGGGAGCAATGCCCATCGCATGGAGATTAGCTAGGCCCACCATATTGGCATTGCCAATGAGGCCTGGCTTCAGTGCCAGCTGGGCCTGGATTCGGGCTTGTAGTTCAGCTGCTTTCCTTGCCTTTTCAATGGCATCATTCATAAAAGTAGCAGCTTGGGAAGGCTGGATAGTGTTGCCTATTGGAAGTCGCTCTGGCTGGGATGAAGAAGGAGTCTTTGGCTGTCAGAGAGAGAAGTCAAAGGGAATGAAATAGGCAGACAGATCTACACACACGCACCCCATGCAGACTATAGTAGACAACTGTGGAGGGGACTCTTTTGAACTCTCATTTGAATAGATGGCAAGAAATATGTTAAAGAGTAATGTGGCCACAGTACCTGAGGTGTGGGGGGACTAATGAAGCTCAGCTGTTTTTTCCTCTCTTCGATCTGTCGTGTTGCTGCCTCCATCATCTGTTTAATCTGTTTTCCAGGTAGGAAAAATTGAACAGGTGTTAATTTCTCCAACATAGGTTGCTAAACCCAAAATGTGCTCAGGTCTAGAAATGTAAAAATTCCCAATGACTCCAACAAAAACTTCCTGCACACAGACTAGAAAATATAGTAAAGACAAGCCTACAAAGCTGAGCACTAGAATTTTTCAACTTTCTAAGGCAGGATTGGTATGTTAGGTAGTAATGTAGCCTGCTGATTTAAGACACAGACCAACTTGAGCATGATTCTTTTCTTTCAAATTAATTTTATTGGTACTCTTTTGATATAAATAATGATTCCCAACTCATCATAGGGAACTTGTATCTGTATAAAAATATCTTTTTTTTTTTTTTGCAGCACCAGGGATTGAACTCATGACACTGCACTTGCCAGGCAGGCGCTTAGGCCACCGAGCCAAATCCCTGGCCCTTGTCTTTTTGAGACAGGGTCTCACTATGCCATTCAGGCTGGCCTTGAGCTCACTTTGTAGCTCAGGCTGGTTTCGAAATTCCAACAATTCTCCTGTCTCAGCCTCCTGAGAGCTGGGATTACAGGTATGAGCCACCATGTCCAGCTATCTTTTTTTTTTTTTTTTGGTATCAGGGATCGAACTCTGAGCCTCGTGCTTGCCAGGCAGGCAATGTGCTGCTGAGCTACATACCTGGCCCCTCTGTACAAATACATCTTGATTCATATTTTTCCCCTGATTCCCCTTCCCTCGCTTCAACCCTTTCCCCCACTTTTTCTGAGTATGATTCTTAACTCTGTCACATCCTACCTGTGTTGAATAGGTACTTAATCTCTAAGCTTTCCAATGACTAAAAGGAAGGAGAATCATATCTACTACCTACATTATAGGGCTATTTTGAACGTGTAAATAATGCAAGCAAAAGGGCTGGGGATCTAGCTCAGCGGTCTAAGCACCTGTCTGGCAAGTGCAAGGTCGTGAGTTCAATCCCTGGTACTGCAAAAAAAAAAAAAAAAAAGCAAGCAAATAACATGGAATGTATTAACTAGTGTTGATTTCTAAAAAAAGAATAATAATGCATGCAAACCTCCCAACAAAACTTATACATATTACTCCATTTCAATGTCTTCTTTTTTATCTTTTTTGTGGTATTATTTAACCCTGAGCTCCATCTCTAGTTCGTTCGTTCAATCGTTCATCAATTCATTCATTCATTCATATAGTGTCATTAAATTGTGACATTAAATATAGTGTCTTAAATTGCCCAGGTTGGGCTCAAACTTGCAATCCTCCAGTCACAACCTCCCAGAGCTGGGATTACAGGTGTGCCACCACACCTGGTTTATTCAAAAGTTTTAAATTAAAAAAAGGGGATCTGGGTGTGGTAGTACAGGCTTGTAAGTGCAGCACTTGGGAGGCTGAGACAGGAGGAGCACCATGAGTTTGTTAGTCTGAGGCCAGCCTGGGCTATATAAGTGAGTTCAAGGCTGGCCTGCACTATATAGGGAGATTATGTCTCAAAAATAAATAAAATAAATAAAAAAGGGGTTTGAAGTCTTCCATCCTCATTCTCTATTAAAGAAAAAAACCCTTAATTTCTTTTCTTCCAAGAATATTATACATATAAAATCCATCCATCCATATAAAGTAGTATATATTCTATTCCTCCCCCAAACTTATATAGGTACTCTATCCCCCCTCAATTTTTTTTTTTCCAATACTAGAGACTGAACGGAAAATCTTCACACTGAGCTTCATTCCCAGCCCCCACGTTTTTTCTAACTTTGACTAAACTGCTGAAGTGCCCAGGTTGGGTTCAAACTTGTAATCCTCCTGACTCATCCTCTCAGAGTGCTGAGATTATAGGTGTGTGGCACTGTACCTGGCCCCAATATTTTTTTTTTTTTGTCTTTTTGAGACAGGGTCTTGCTATGCAGTTCAGGCTGGCCTTGGGCTCACTTTGTAGCCCAGGCTGATCTCGAACTCGCAACGATCCTCTTCCCTCAGCCTCCCAAGTACTGGGATTACAGGAGTGTGCCACCACTCCCGGCTATCTGGCCCAATTTTTAAAAATGGTTAATAAAGTATTTATTGCCTATATAGTATCAAAATTGTTCAACAGTATCCATCTTAAAAACACTTGTGGTATTATTGGGGTGGGGGGTACCGGAAATCAAACTCAGGACCTCATGCTTGTCAGGCAAGTGCTGTGTCACTGAGCTAAATCCCCAGTCCTAAAACACTTGTTATATAAAATACAAGTCAACTTGAAATTATTTATAAATGGGTTAGATCTTCTTTGCACATCTGAAAAATTCTTTTCTGCATTCAAGACGAGTTTTTTGGTGTTTAATTTTTTGAGACAGAGTCTCACTAGGTAGTCCAGGCTGGCCTCTAACTCAAGGCAATCCCCCTGCCTCAACTCCCAAGTGCTGGGATTACAGGTGTGCACCTATAATTTTTTTTTTTGACTATCCTGGGGATTGAAACCAGTCTTCACACTGGGCTACATTTCACCTCACTCACCTTTTTATTTTGAGACAGTCTTTTAATTTGCCCATGTGGGGCTAGACTTTATTATCCTTCTGACTCAGTCTCCTGAGTAGCTGGGATTAGAGTAAATCCCTGATTTATTAATATTCAAGTTGCTAATTTTCGGGCTGGGGGTATAACTCAGTGGCACAGCACCTGTCTGGCAAGTGTAAGGTTGTAAGTTTGATCCCCAATACCCAAAAAAAAAAAGTTTTTAATTTTCACAGACACAGACGTACCTCACTTTACAAACATTTGTAGATGTGAACAAATTGTGAAGTAGCTCATGTCTCTACCTTACCATTTTAAGGTAACTGTAAAAGTAGTTTATTTACAGTATTTTTGCTTTGTTTTGGGTTTTTTTGGTACCAGGAATCGAACTCACGATCTTGCGCTACCAGGCAAGCGCTTCAGTTGCTCAGCTAAATCCCCAGCCTATTTACAGTATTTTGGAGTGTGTGTGTTTGATTCTCTTATGCTCTACACTGTATATTTGTGTCAAAGATGTATAAGACTCACTTTGCTGGACTTACAGAATCCAACTTACTAATGTTCTCCTGGAACAGAACTCATTCATAAGTCAGGGACTTACTGTACAGGCATGTGCTACCATGCCCAGCATCAAGTTGAATTCGGATCATTTCATTTAATTTTCCCAATGACCCAATAAAGTGGATACTGGGTAAACAATGTAATATACTTTGTTTGACATGTAGTAGGTATGCAGTAAACACAATTTCAGTAATCCTCAACTGGAATACTTCCGGTTAAATTAAGGAATGCTAAAATGGAAAGCAAGAAATAAAAACCTCCCTAAAAATCAAGATCACAGTAAGAATGGACCCATGTTCTTCTCATTTCAACTCAGGAAATCACTGTGCATCCAGTCCCTAGTAACTAACCTGGAGCTTAGTCAGCATGCCAGGGCTCTCAGATGGAGGCCCAGGGATCACCTCTGGCTCCTCTTCTACCTCCTCAAAACGGGGTATTCGTCGTTTCTTTACTCCTGATGATTCCTTGGAGATTTCAGAGTCATCACCAAACACCTCCTAAGGGAACCCAAGATGAAAAGAAGTTGTATCCCTCCCCTTGGGGAGAAGGGAAGAATTATTCTAGCCCCTACCAGCATTCTGTGGTTTTCCCAGGGGAATAGGATGCAACCTTGCAAATAACTACTTGCCAGAAGCAGGGTCTTCTAGACTCTCCACCAAGTGGACCATTTCACTCAACTTCATTGTTTTCCTACTTCAGTCAAGCAAACTTTATCCCCATATTCTTAAAATGTTCCCATTTCAAGGTCTTTGCAAGTGCTACTGCCCACATTTGTAAAGCTTTTCCTCAACTTTTCCACAACCCCTATTCCAGATCCTAAAACTCACCTCCTCCAGGAAGTTTTCCTCATTATAACCTTAACCACTCAGATCAAACTTTTGTTTCACATCTTCTTAGAACTTAAGAGCTTGGTTTATATTAGGTTAAACTACATTGTTACTACTGTTTGCCGAGTGTTAGGTCTTACAGTGGTGGTAGTTTCTCCCAACTAAGCTCTTCCAGGACAGGGCCTTTCTCTTTCTCAGTATTCCCCAATAATGCTTTATTCTTACAAATGGGAACTTAAATACGCTGACTAATTTGCAAGGTGAATTTAACAGGATCAAGAGTGGCCAACTGGAAGGGACAATGGGAAAAAGCAAATGTACACACCGGTGGTAGGCTTTGGGTGACATCCCCTCTTCACTAGGAGGGCTCGTGTTTTGCAAGGACATATCCTCGGCCAGGGGCGAGCGCTTCCTGGAACTCCTACAGTTCAAGAAAAAGGACTCTCCCATAATATATTGTGTGGAGTGGGGACCTGAATGGACCAAAAATGGGACCCATATCCCATGGCTACCTAGATACCTCCTTTGAGAAACCATTTTTACTAATCCCACCCACTGTAGTCACTTTACTCACAGAATGGTCTCAGAACTTACACAATGGCACACCCTATCTGAATATAATCTTCATGTACAGATCTGTGTATACTGTGGATTACTCCCCCTTAAGTAACAAAACTCAGTGTAAATTTGAAATCCTATAATTACCCTAAAATTTACATGGAACAGCTACTCAGATTTTAAAATTTGTGACTATATTTTATTGTACCCTTCATCTTTTCTAAATTGCCAATTTTTTTAAGGCAAGGATTATCTCTCATTCCTCTGATCACCCTACGATGCTCTAAAAATAAAAGGCACAAGAATTTTTATTTTTATTGGTTCCATAGCCTAGCCAAAGAACCAAACAGACATTGCTTAGCCACTCTTTGTATCTCTAGAAATCAATGGGATAGCCAAGGTACCAAAAGCACTTTGGAAGGTTTGATGCGAACCACAGAAATTTTTTTAAAAAAGAGAGATAGAGGTAAACGTGATAGAGAGATTGGCTACTTGAGTGAAATGAGAGAGAGATCAACTAACTGACACTTAATACTGAAAAAGGCCACAACCAATCAGTAAAACAGAATATAAAGTGTAGTACGAAAGAGTATTGCCAGTTACTTTGAACCCCATGGATCCAGATGACCTGCAATATGCTATACAGAAAATGTAAGCTCTCAAGAGTATATAGTAATTGTTTTTAGGTATCTTATCTACAAGTGCAGCGCAGAGAAACCTACTGACAAATAAGCAACAGTGACATCTACAATTAAGGTAGCAATGGAGTCACACTCTGAAGCAACTTGGTAAACTTCAAATAAATCAAAAGACACAAAATCTTAGAGCAATCAATATCTATGTGGTAGTAAGGGTGGGGGAAGGGGAGACATGGAGAAACATGAAAACCAAAACTCCCTAACTCTATGAAAACAGGACAAAGCTACCTATTAATTCTTGAAATATTTCAAATGAGCTTAGTGCATCATCATAAGATGGTGATAATACAAATTCACCTCCTCTATTTTAGTCTAAGGAACTCTCTTGAACATTAGGTATTCTAATGGTAGATATAAATGTGTAAGCCAGTTAAGTTCAACAACTTTGTTATCCAAAACACTTCTGAGCTCATTAGATAGTGAATCGAAACCTACCTTTAGCTCTCGTTTTCTGCTCCTGTCACTGCTAGACTTGGAATGCCTGGAGCTTCGGCCTTCCTCTACAGCTTCAAACAGTTTATCCACAAATCGGAGTGTAGAATCATCAAGAAAAGGTTTCAGATGGTCTGACATGAAAAAAAGTGGTAGGATTGAAAAGGAGTATAGATTCCAGTACTAGGAATGTACTATACATTAGCACTGGAATTTAATCCACAGGAAGGAGGGAAGTGTTTTATAAAAATTTTTGTTGTAGCATTCCCATAAATTTTGTTACATTAAATGACCATGCTGTATGAAGTAAAAATAGTTGTAATTTTTTTTTTGGGTGGGGGGAGTAAGCAGCAGCATACCCAGCACAACCTGTTTTAAGTTTAGCATCAGAGTTTAAAATAAATATAAATAACACACTCAAAATTTTCCCAAGTAGCAAGTTGTAGACTAGTGCAGTATTAGCGAAATCTATTTTCATACACTTTTTGTTTTTTGTCTTTTTGAGACAGGGTTTTATTATGCAGTTCATGCTGGTCTAGACTCACTTTGTAGCCTAGGCTGGCCTTGAACAGGAAGCGATCCTCCTGCCTAAATCTCCCAAGTGGTGGGATTACAGGCATGTGTCATCATGCCCAGCTTCCACAAACTTTTTAAATGTACTTCATGAAGACTTCCTTATGCTGAGGTATCAAACTGAATCTGAGTATGTCTCTCTGACTTCAGCATATTTCCTAAGTGAATCTAACTTAGGTGACTTATTATGGTGGTCAGAGAGTCAGTCTGAGATTGAAATTTTTCAAAGTAATACAAAAAATAAGCAATAGGAGAAATGTTAATTATTTTAATTATTTCCATTATAATGCAAGAAAAAATAAAATATGGGCCTGACCTTTCTTTAGGTGCTCCTAAAAGGGAGAATTTGGGAATGTTTAAAGCAGTATTTGTGACCATCCTCTAGGTTATATCAAAAGAGCCATACATACCAGCTGCCTTTTTCTTGTCCATGCCCTTCCCCACACAGTTCAATGCTGCTGTGACCACTGTGGGCTCTGAGAAACCCAGTACCCTCTTCACTGTCTTCTCGATCCATGGTTTCAGCTCATCCAGCTCCCTCTTGGACAGTGCCATTATCCCAGAAAAGGAGAATGACAGCTCGAACAGGACTCTACACCTAAAAAGAAACCAGGAAAGAGTTAAAGTAGAAAACTGGAAAAATTTAAAACAATCCAGGACAATACTTAGTATATCAGAATGCCTACTCTACCCCTACTCTTCATCCCTATACAAGTTCCTCTACTTCATTTGAAGGGAAAATACTTTCCCTGAGAACTATACTTCACAGCAAAAGAAATAAGTTCCATTTAATTTTTAACCCTAACTCAGCAAGCATCACTCAATCAATGACATCTATGTGAAAACATCTTTGAGAATAACCTAGTCTGAGAAATGAGTTCTAGCTTCCTTTTTGATCCTGATAAATATTGCATTAAAACAAGACAAAAAGTCTATCTAAGCTGGACATGGTGGTACATGCCTGTAATTCTAGCTACTTGGGAGGCTAATGCAGGAGAATCACACTTTTGAGGCCAACCCAAGCAAACTTAAATCAGACTCTATCATAAGATAAAATAGAATAAAATGCTGGGGATGGAGCTCAACAGTAGAGAACTTGCAAGGTTCTGGGTTTAACTCTCAAGACTGAAGAAATAACAAAGTTCATCCAAAGGAAAGCCTTTATTTTCTTCCTACTTCTACGCAGACATTCCCTAACCATTCCCTGACCTTGGGTTTCTCTTCTAAGGAACACAAATGAGGAAAGTTTATCCAGGTCAGCTATCAAGTATAAAAATCTCAGAATCCCTAAGAATGTTCTGTCACATTTCTCTAGTTTTTCATACATATCAGTGGAAATTCTATACATACACAATCCTGTACCATTCTCTATAGTTTGTCAGCTGACTTGACAAAGTAATCCCTTAGCTCTCAAGAGTACCTTCATTTTGGATTCTCTTTTTACCTTTATTCTTCTATTGCTTAGCTCAGCAGAGAAACAGTATCATAAAGAATTTTCCATGACAGCCGGGCGTGGTGGCTCATGCCTGTAATCCCAGCACTCCAACACTCGGGAGGCTGAGACAGGCGGATCCTTGTGAGTTCAAGACCAGCCTGGGCTACAAAGTGAGCTCAAGGCCAGCCTGAATAGCATAGTGAGACCGTGTCTC
Source organism: Cuniculus paca (assembly GCA_004365215.1). NCBI lineage: Eukaryota > Metazoa > Chordata > Mammalia > Rodentia > Cuniculidae > Cuniculus > Cuniculus paca. Next base: position 3,996 of record RJWT010025963.1, on the reverse strand, counting down.
AAAAACACCAGGGCCAGGGATCTAGCTCAGCGGCCTAAGTGCCTGCCTGGCAAGCACAAGGTCGTGAGTTCAATCCCCCGTGCTGAAAAAAAAAAAAGAACTTTCCATGACAGATCCTTATTTTTGAATGCAAGTTGGTATAAAATTTCAGTGTTATTCACATTTACATTTGATCTCCTCCCTAAATCTTCAAACAGCTGGCCAAGCACTGAGAAGATTTTATTTACTGACTGTACTGTGTAATAGTCTGTAAACTGCACTGGCTTCAATTTCTAAGATAACCTCTTAGGATAGCCACTCATTACAATGTGATCTGGGAATCAATCTTTCAAGATGTTTTAAGACATCCCTTCTTCTAAAAGCTACAGTCGATTAATTTCTATTTTTTTTTTTAAGACAGGATCTCACTTTAATTCAGGTTGGCCTCAAACTCATGGCGATCTTCCTGGCTCAGCCTCCTGAATGCAGGGATTACAAGTGTGCACTACCACGCCCAGCTAACTTCCACATTCTTGACAGGTTTACCCTCTACAAGATCTGCTGCATAACCCGGTGTGATGCACACCTGTAATCCCAGCACTCGGGAGGCCGAGGCAGGAGGATCCTCAAAAGTTCCAGACTAGCATGGGTTACAAAGTGAGCCCAAGGCCAGCCTGAACCTGAATAACGAAACCCTGTTGCAAAAAGAGACACACACAAAAAAATCTGCTGCATATATATATATATATTTTTTTTTTCCCATGAACCTAAAATTGAAAGAGTTTGTGCCTAGGCAATAAATTATACGAAAGGCCAGGTGTGGTGATGCACACCTGTAATCCCAGCACTCAGGAGGCTGAAGCAGTCAGATTACTGTGAGTTTGAGGCCAGCCTGTAGTACATAGTGAGTTCAAGGCCAGCTTGAACTACATAGTGAGACCCTATCTCAAAAAACAAAACAAAACAAAGAAACTCAAGTTATATAAATAATTCTGTGGTGCTTCTATTATACCATCATGAACTATTTACATACTAAATGTACACTGTTCAAAAGAAGCATATACAAGCACCACAAGAAAGCACATCCGGGCACCCAAAGGAGTAAAGAAAAGCGCTCACTTAACACCGCGGACACTGAGCCCCACCATTAACAAGCCCTTAGGCAAATTAATTCCTGTGAGCCTCTGTTTATTCATCTTGCAAGCTGAGGGCACTTGGCATATCTACACCGCAGTTAACTCATTCAATAAATATTAACTACCAAGGGTCAGTGCTGTGAGTGCTGAGGATGCATACAGCAGTGAACAAAACGCATAGGAATCCTCATCTTAATGGGGTTTACAGTCTACTAGAATTGCACCATAGGCTAGAAAGTATAAGGAGCTTGAAAACCCAATCAATAAATGAAGTACCAATATTATCAGGCGGAATGTGCGTCTAACCACTATACTAACGAATGTATTCAAGTTCAACCCAACCCCGGTACGAAGATGTGAAAACTAAACAGCCAATGAAGAAAAAAAGTTTCCAACAGTAACTTGCTTTGCCAGGAATTAAATGCTCAACGATTACTGTGCAGAGATAATAGTGGGGATGTGAGAGGAGATTAAGACAGAATCCTGTCCTCTGAATGAGCGGGTAGCAGAACCCAATCTTCGGAAGGAATCCCTTACTCTTCTTAGCCAGAACCCAGTTTTCCCCGGAAAGCCCCATTCTAGCTTTGCACCCTCTGCCGTTCCACCTGGCTAAGTCTTCTCAACTCTGTTCCACCCCAACTCCTCACCTCGGGGCTGGTCTCCCCAGCCCGTCCCCTTCCCGCCCCCGCCCTTTTTCTCTCAGCAATTTCATTCCAGCCTCTTCTCCACAGAACCGGCCACTTCCCTCAGTCGCTTTCCCGCCCAACTCTCTCGCCTGGGTCCTTCCCGGGACCTCAGCCCAGGTCCCACTCGCTCAGATCGGAGGATACCTTCCCTGGCCGGAGCCACTACTCACCTCACAAACTTCAGCCCCTGAGACGGAGCCCGAACGTTACACCGGAACCGGAAACCTTCTGACTGCCCTACGGCCTGCCGTCGCTACAGACACTGCCGCCGCCACGCTGCGGTCCTCCGACACGTGACTGGGGAAGGCCGGGCAGCCGACTGCGCAGCCGCAGTTAGCACTTTTTCTGAGGTGGCGCGCAGGCGTGGCGGAATTCCTAAAGCTTCCCGGTACAAATCGTGGGCCTTCCCCCACTAAACCTAGTAACTAGATTGCTCCGTAGTCATTGGCCCCTACAGCAGGAATTGGGCCACTTTTCAGTTTTCCTTGTGTTAAAAATTAGTGTGGCCACCGGTAGGTGCATGCCAGTATTCCCACTACTTGGGAGGCTGAGGCAGGAGGATCATCGCAAATTCAAGGCTAACTTGAACCACACAGTGTCTCAAAAAACAAAAACAAGCCGGGCCTGGTGGCGCACGCCTGTAACCCCAGCACTCGGGAGACTGAGACGGAGGGATCGTTGCGAGTTCGAGACCAGCCTGGGCTACAAAGTGAGCTCAAGGTCAGTCTGAACGGCATTGCAAGACCCTGTCTCAAAATGACAAGGGTCCAGGATTTAGCTCAGTGGTGTAAGCGCCTGCCTGTCAAGCGTGAGGTCATGAGTTTGATCCCTGGTGTTGCAAAAACTCCAGTACCCCCAGCCTCAGTACCCTGAGGTGAGGAGTGTTGTAGTGGTGCTAAAGTTTTGCTAGAACTTAACGTGTGTGTGTATGCATTTGACCTTTCTAATAATAAACTTCCCAGTTGTGATCACTAACATAAGCCAACAGTGCAGGAGATCACTCAGGAAAAAGACAAGCAAAGGAGGACTCCTTAGGAAAGCAGCCTGCTGTATGCATTTTGTTCATTCATTCATTTGGGAACAGATACTTAACAACTACCTACTACTCCATACCAGGTACTCTGAGACATGATATTGCTTAGCTATTAGGTTAAATTGCTGGCTAAATTTGTATTCCAGTCTCCCACTTAGTTGTATGATAGGCAAGTTACCTCAACCCTATTTCCTCACTGGTTAGAAGGGTTACATAAAAGAACGAACAAAGCTGGGCGTGGCGGCTCACACCTGTAATCCCAGCACTCGGGAGGCTGAGACAGGCGGATCGTTGTGAGTTTGAGACCAACCTGGGCTACAAAGTGAGCTCAAGGCCAGCCTGAACGGCATAGTGAGACCCTGTCTCAAAAACACCAGGGCCAGGGGGATCTAGCTCAGCGGCCTAAGCACCTGCCTGGCAAGCGCAAGGTCGTGAGTTCAATCCCCGGTGCCGCAAAAAAAGAAAAAGAAGAATGAACAGATCTGCTGGCACAGTGGGGTAATGCCTGTAACCCCAGCCACTCAAGAGGCTGAGGCAGGATGGCAAGTCCCAGGTTGGCCGGGGCAATACAATGAGAGCAAAAGAAAAACATAGAAAGGGCTGGAGATGTAGATCACCACTCTTTGGATTCAATCCCCAATACAGCACCCCTTCAAAAAAAAAAATCCACCTCATATGGCTACTGTGAGGACAAGAGGGAATAAAGTGGCTGTGAGCATAGCTCAGTGTACAGCACTTGCAGAATGCAAAACAGTGACTACAAAATATGGCATAACATATTCAATTCCCTACGTAAGTGTGTAATATGTATTTCAAACTTAACATGATGAAATACTAAGCTGCTAGTTCTAATCACTGCCACCACATCCCCCAGCCACCCCATGCTGTCTTTCTGTCTACTTTCAATTAATGATTACTGCATTTAGCCATTTATTCAGAGTGATGACCTTGGATTCATCCTGGACTCTTTGTTTCTTTCCAGTCCATCAATAAGTTTTACTGACCACAGTACTTACCTGCCTCCTTCACTAGTATCATTATTAGTTTGGATTATCTTAGTAGCCTTGTAACTGCTTTTTCTTGTTTTTACCTTGCCCCCTTTTGTCTAGGCTCATCCAAGCAGTCACTGATTTTGTTACTACATCACAACACTGCCAAGAAC
>RJWT010025962.1:0-15967 GCA_004365215.1 Cuniculus paca | reverse complement strand
CAAAGGTCAAACCTTAATAGATACAATATAGTTATGAATCATGAAAACATTAGATGATTTACCATGAGACAAAAATCTGGGCCTTTGTCCTTTACAGACAGTGTTCTCAGACCTCAGCAAATTGGAAAAATGTTTAAGTTATATTTAGTTCTGTCTGTCAAATATGAGTAGGGCTTCATTCCTTATACTCACAGAGCCTCAGAGCCATGCAACTAAGCACAGAAACTGACCCATTCTCTGAATTCCCTGCTGTTTATAATTGCCCATTGGAGTTGACAGGTAGTTTTTACCTTCCTAAAACTCTTGAGACTAGCAATCAAGATTCAAGAGCATTGAGATTACCCAAAACAACTCAGTCCTTAATATTCACTCTAAAATTTCCACTCATTTCAATATAAATTTAAACTGAGAAGTATATCATTCAAATGATTTTGAAACATTATTAATTATCAGAGGCACTTAGAAATTTATATTTATATAAAATTCTAGTCCATTCCATATTGACTCAGAATCTTTGAGACCTGGGAATCAGTCTTTATAAATCTCTCCCAATTAATTCTGATGATGTGCTCAGGCTTTAAGAAGCACTGCATCTTTATTGGGTACTTGTCCAATATTGTTTGGTTCTGTCTGGATACCCAGGGCCTCCCCATCATTGTTAATCACCTAGCTCTTAGCTAACTATTGTCTTTCCTTTAAATCTTGATTCTAGGCTTCTCCAAAACACTTTCCCTTTACAGAAATTTTACCTTGGAGCAGTTCCCTAGTAATTCCAAACCAAAAGCAAGTAGCACTTCAATTATCATAATCAGCTCATCAGTCTACATTTTAATGGAGGCATATTTTCAAACCCCATTTCAGAACCCAAATTAGAGAGTGGATTTTAAAACAAACAAGTTAGCACTACTTTAAAATCCATTTCCAGTCATTCTCACATCCTTAGTACAAATCCTTTAAAACTTCAGAACTCATTAAGGGGTGGTCCTGACGGTTTTTTGATTGTCAGGAAGTGTTATTGAAATAGATCTATTGAAAAGATGCTTTAAAGAATTTCACACTCCTGTCAAAGTTTTATTAGATTTCTAAACTGAAGATAAATACTTTATTTTTAACCATAACAATCTGAAGCTCTAAGAAGGAAAACGAGAAAGTCAAATGATCCTAAACTTTAGTATGGGAGATGGAATTGGATACTTTCGAGTGGAACTCATTATAATTCAAATGAAGAAGGACTTATGCAATAAAAGAATAGCAACCACTACTAGGAACATGACAACTACGTGTAAAAAAAGGTAACCCTCTACACAAATTGCTTCATTTAATTTCCCTATTTAGTATAGCTCTATCTCATCCACTCTGTCAAAAAAAATCCTTCCCTTATTAACCTCTCTAATATGATCACAAGCCTTGACAGGCAGGCTACTTAAGAAAGAGTTCATGCACTCTCAGAGCTAGAAAAAGTCATAGGGATTATCTAGTACTAACTTCCATCTGACACAAAAATCCTTTCTCTGGTGTCACTGACAAAGAGAAGCTCTACCAGATTCTGCTTTAAAGCCTTCAAGGAAAAAAGGACTGACATTTATAGGGCACTTTGTAGATAACAAAGCACCTTCAATCATATTGTCTCACCTAAATTATATTGTAGATGATGACATGGAGATTTTGAAAGATTAAATGACTTGCCATCATGACACAGCTAACAAATGGCAGAAGCAAGACTTGTATTAAGTCTTTAGACTACAAATCTGTATTTTTTTTTCCTCTACTGTCTCACTGGCCACAATCGAGAGAGGTTCTATTCTCTTAAATACATTCCACAACTTTTTTGAGCAGCTATGAGGATTTAAAAACTCTCAAAGAAACAAAATCTCTATACTTACCTAGCAGGGGAGATACCATGATCACGAAGGTAGTTTTCCCAAGGCAAGGCTTATCCATTGCACTTCAGATGTGCTAACCCCTGTGATTTCCCCCAAATGTGGGAAACTCAAATGCATAGTTTGTGTGGGGGCGGCTTCATTCACACTCTCCCCTGTTAAAAAAAGCTCTGATTTTAGGGGGATTTAAAAGAAATTTAAATATTATTAACTACATGAAAGCCACTACTTAAAGTACTTTACCAGAGGACTAATCCATTTCATCCCATAACAACAAAATGAAATTATTACAATTATTATCCCCATTTCACAGGTGAGAAAAATAAAGTTCAAGTAAATAGTACAGCTGCAAATTGAACCAAACTAGTCTCTGTCTCCAGAAACCAAATACCATCCTTCCTCTCACCTTTATTATAGGAACTTCATTCTAATCTTTGAGTCATTTAATATCTTTGGTCATTTAATATCCATGTAAATATTTGGAGGTATCTGTAGGGTCTCTCGCCCAGAATTGTATCATTCAAGGTTTCGTTAGAGAAACTGAATATCTAGAAATGATATACAGAATAAGGGATTAATATAAGGATTTGATTTTCCACAATTATGAGAAATAATGTCACTAATTCTCCTGCATTTGTGTCTGATGCTAAAAACCATATACTCAAGGTTGATATTTCATAACATCAACTTTTTACTGTATTATCAAAGACTATCAAGGGCTATTAACTATAGCATAAAAAACAACTACAGGAGCATGACTATGAAAAAACAACCTCTAGTACTAGTACAGTTTCATGTTCCTGCTTAGATTCCTGTTGAGGAGCAGAAATTTGCCCACCACTGCTTAAGAGTTACAGTACAAATGACTACACAGGGAAAGGAAAGCAACATCTGCTATTATTATGAAAATAACTTTGAACATTCAGATGCCCTGAAATGGATCGGAAATCTCTAGGGATCCGGTACTGCACTTTAAGGACCACTACTCTCTTGTATATTAAGGAAGTTCTGGAGTGTGAATTCAGTATAATGTAGGCTACCTTTGGATATAGGTTTAAGTGAACCAGCCTACCAATACATACACATATGCACACACAAATATGTAGAACCATGCACCCTCAATCTTTCTTACAACTAAAAATGACCATTGCTCACATTTAATTCAGTTAGGTGAGCATGCAAAGTACCAATTCCAATAAAAAAAAAAAAAGGACTGTCAATCATGGCACTATTCTAATTTACCTATCTTTCCACAGTGTATACCTAAGAAATATTTTAGTCCACCCATTGGAGGTTTGCCCTGGCTAGCTAAGCAGATCCCAGGGGATCTGAGCTCCTCCCAGCCCAGGATCATAGTGCAGTCCATCGAGGGTGTGCCCCAACCAGCCACATAAGTATTGGAAGAGCCCAGCACAGCAACCAGGCACAATCAATGGAGTGCCTCAGGGTGACACTCCACCATCAAGGGAACCCCTGTGAGCTGAAGGAGGGCAAAAGCCCCACTCATCATTTTTCTGTCACCCCAGGAAGCTTGGGTCAGAGGAACCCAGGTGCATGGCCCACTCCTTTAAAGTGCAGGACAGTCAGTCAGTGTGGGAAGCACTTGTACTTAATCAGTGCATCTAGAAGAACCTAGGAAAATGACAAACCAAAGGATCAAACTGCAATCTCACACCTCCAGCCCACCTAAAACAAGCCCAGGACACAGAAGAAATTGGAAGTTGCACACCTGAAATTTCTGAAATGATAGCAACTGAAGTAAAGAAATAACTCCATGATGCTCTAAAGAAAATCAGATGAGAAGTAATATCACAGGTTAAAAATAAAAGACAACCATTATGAAAGAATTGTTGAGCATATCTAAAGAACATGTGGATATAAAAAATAGGAGAACATAAGAAAATGATGGAAACTTTGAATCAACATTATAGAAATAATTAGTTTTATTTTAAAGAGAATAAAACCAAGCCAAATAAAACAGAATAAAGCCAATCAAAACAAACCAGTGTGACACAGGACTTCAGAGCAATACAAAATCAACAATGGTTACCATAATGCCTCTTGTTGTCTTCAAAATAGTTGCAGATACCTTCAGACATACTAAAAATCAAACAAAACAGGACAGAATAGAACCATTAAAAACAAAACAATGAATGTAGTAAAGAACTTCAAAACAAGACAATAGTAAATCCAAAATAGCTACCATAATATGCTATGCTATCTTTGAAATAGCTGCCCATGCCATCAGATATAACAAAATCAAATAAAACAAAACGATAAAAAAAACCAACAAAACAATGAAATGATACAGGACTTCAAAACAAGATAATAGGGAATAAACAATGGCTACCACCTTCAGAAGGAGATCCCCCATAAATGCCACACTACATACCATTATCCTCTGAATAGATGATCAGACTACCAGCCCTAAACCTGCAAAGTCAGCAAAACACCAAACACCACAAGCATCAAGTTACATTTCACTTCAATAGCTATCATCGCAGCCTGTGTTTCTCCGGATCAGCCGGTCACTTATGGGGGTGGGGGTGGGGGGAGTTGGCTCTTCTTGTTTCCCAGCCCATGTGCTGGAAGGGGTTGGGGTCTGAGTGTCCCTCCAGTGATGCTAGCCCACACATGGCACTGGTTGGAAGGGAGGGCTTGCTTCTTGGTGAATTCTTGTTCTCTTCCCCTGCAGTCCACGAATGGCACTGATTCATGGGGAAAGGCTGGGATTTGGCTGTCCCCCAGTGGTGGCAGTCCACGCATGGTGCTGCTTCACAGGGAGGGCTTGCTGCTTCTTGGTGAACTCTTGTCTTTTCTACCACAGTCCACAAATGGTGCTGACTCACAGGAAAAGGCTTGGGTCTGGCTGTCCCCCGAACTCCAGTGGTGGCAGTCCACACACAGCACAGGTTTGCAGGGCAGAAAGAATTAGAATGCAGGAAAATGAATCAAATAGATATTCAGGAAATTAAAAATTCCATTGAAAGCTAGCAAAATTTCTTGAATTCAACTGAAAATAGACTCTCAGATCTTGAAATAGAATGAAACCTAGTGATCACAAATGGAAACATCTCTTAAAAAATAACAAGGAACCAGGAAACAACTCAACAGCTGCAAGATAATGCAAAGAAAAACAATATAAACATAATAGGTGTCAATGAAAAAGCAGTAGTCAACACAAATAACATAAAAAGACTATTTGTAGAACAAATAGCAGAAAATTTTCCAAGCATGGGAAAAGAATCTGACATAAGATAAGGGAGGCATATAGAAATCCAATTAGCCATCACCAAAATAAATCTACACCCAGACATATAATAATTAAGGTCCCAGAAATTCAGCACAGGAACAGAATATTAAAAGCTGTAGAGAAAAGAAACAGATCACCTGTGAAGGAAAGCCCATCAGAATCATGGCAGACTTCTCAACACAAACCATCAAGTCAAGAAAAACTTGTAGTGAACTTTCTCAAGTACTGAAAGAAAACAACTTCCAGCCCAGATTGATGTGCCCTGCAAAACTATCTTTCAGAATCAATGGTGAAGTAAGATACTTCCATGACAAAAAATAACTGAAGAAATTTATGACCACCAAACCAACCCTACAAAGAGTACTGAAAACTACTCCAGAAAGAGATAAATGTGACCACAATGACAAGAACAACAACAGGAAAAAAACACCAGATACGACAAGCACATAAACTGAGAGAAAAAGTAGTGCATCAGCAACAGGAAGATAACATAATAAAGATAAGTCAATATATGTCAGTTATAAACATTAATGTAAATGGCCTCAATTCACCAATCAAAAGAAACAGACTGGCAAAGTGGATTAATAAACAAAAATCCAACATTATGCTATATACAAGAAACACATTTAACTAAAAGGAAATTCAGACTGAAAGTCAAAAGATGAAAAAAAATACTTCACATGACAGGAACCCAGAAAAAACTAGGGATCACTATTCTATTTACAGATAATGTGAACTTCAAACCAAGAAAATCACAAGAGATAAAGACGGTCACCACATAGTAAAAATTTCAAAAGGAAAAGATAACAATCATGAATGTGTTTTCACTGAATACAGGAAAATTCAACTATTTAAGACAAATATTAAAAGACATGAAAAATCAAAAAATCAATAGCACAATTATAACAGGGGACCTCAACACTCTGTTGTCACAAAGAGATAGATCACTTAGACCAAAAAAATCAATGAATAAATAATGGAACTGAATCAAACCTGTGGACAAATGGACTTACTAGATGTTTACAGAGTGTTCCACCCAACATCATCAGAATACACATTCTTCTCAGCTGCACATGGGAAATTCTCTAAAATAGACCCTATACTAACCCATAGAACATGCTTAAGTAAATGCAAAGGAATTATCCCATGCATATTATCTGACCACAGTTCAATAATATTGGAAATTAATGACAAAAGAGACTACAAAAACTCCATTAAAAAAGGAAACTAAACACTCTCCTAAATAACCAACAGGTCACTGAAGAAATTAAAGAAGAAACTATACAATATCTACAGTTGAACAAAAGTGCAAATACAACTTAGTGGAACTTGTGGGACACAATGAAAGTAGTTCTCAGAAGGAAATTTATGGTAGTAAATTCTCACATCAGGAAATGGAACAAACACAAATAAACAACCTAATGCTGCACCTTAAGCTTCTAGAAAAAGAAGAGAAAGTCAAGACTAAAGATCATAGAAGGGAGAAAATTATAAGGATCAGAGCAGAAATTAACACAACTGACACTAAGAAAACAATACAAAGAATTAATGAATTGAAGAGTAGGCTCTTTGAATGAATAAATAAAATTGATAAGCCCCTAGCCTACCTTATCAAAAAGAGGAAAGAAAAAAATTCATCCACTGAGAAATAAAAAAGAGCGATTGCTGACATCAGAAGGCTTGCTTTCTGCAGGCAGCTAGTGCAGGCAGAGACCTACAGGTAGATATACCCCTGTGCACCTGCTTCCACCATTGAGAGGCTTGCTTCCTGCAAGTAGCCAGCATGGGCAGGTAGACACAGCCAGATCCACACCTGTGTGCCTGCTCCTGCCAATAATGGAAGGCTTGCTTCCTGTGGGCAGCTCATGCAGGCAGGGAGACACAGTTAGATCCACCCCTGTGTGCCTTTGGGCCACCATTGGAGACCCTTGCTTTTTTTGGGAAGCCAGTGCCCACTGAGAGAATCAGACAAACACAACCCAGTGGGCCTGCCACAATTGAGAGAGTCTTGATGTAGACATACAGGCTGAGAGAAGAAGCAGCCATGCCACCACACACATTTAGCCATCATGGAAGCCTCAGGATAGCCACCTGGGTCTGCCAAAGCCCACCCCATGCTCTGCCACCTCCCTGGGATCTTAGACTCAAAAAAACCCGGGTACCTGTCTCATTCCCCTACACCACAGTGGGGCAGCCAACATGGGAAGTGCGTGAGAACCCACAACCTGCTTGTTGGGAGAAACCCAGGAGAATGTCAAGACAAAGGAGCAAAAGGCAATATCAGACCTCTAGCCCACACAGAACAAGTCTGGGAGATATAGTCATGGAAGAAAACAGAAGTCACACACCTGAGATCTCTGAGAGGATGGCAACTGAAGAAAAGAAAAAACTACATGAGACTGAAAAAAAAAATTACATGAGACTGCAAAAGTAATCAGATCAGAAATGTCTCAGGTAAAAGAAGAAATCACAAACATAATGAAAGAATTGCTGAGCATATCTAAAGAAGACAGATAAAAAAAAAGATGAGCATAGGAAAATGATGGAAACCTTGAATGAACAATATAGGAAGGAATTACAAGGCATGAAGCAGATTCAAAGAGATATCCAGGAAATTAAAAAGTCAATCAAAAGCTGGCAAATCTACTTGAAAGAGACTGAAGATAGACTTTCACACCTTGAAGACAGGATCACAGCTAGTGGCTGTGAAAGGAAAGAACTCTTAAAAATAACAAGGAACTGGGAAGTCAAAATTTCAATGACTTCAAGATGATGCAAAGAAAAATAATTTAAGAGTGATAGATATCAGTAAAAAAAAGCAGGGGTCAACACAAGTAAAATAAAAAGACTATTTACAGAAGTAATAGCACAAAACTTCCCAAACATGGGAAAAGGATCTTGCATACAGATAATTGAGGCATATAGACATCCAACTAGCCATAACCAAAACAAATCTATACCCAGACATGTAATAATTAAGATCCCAGAAATTCAGCACAAGAACAGAATATTAAAAGCTTTTAGAGAAAAGAGACAGATTACCTATGAAGGAAAACCAATCAGAATCACAGCAGACTTGTCAACACAAACCATCAAGTCAAGAAGAGTTTGGAGTGAAGTTTCTCAAGTCCTGAAAGAAAACAACTTCCAACCCAGATTGATGTACCCTGCAAAAATATCTTTCCAAATTGATGGAAAAATAAGATACTTCCATGATAAAGAAGGAATTCATGACCACCAAACAAACCATACAGACAGTGCTGAAGGATATTCTAGAGAGAGAGAAAGATGACCAGGATTCCAGGAGCAGCAGCAGAGGAGGATCACCAAACAGGACAGGAATTGAATGAAGGGGCAAAGTGGAGGGCCAACAGCAGGAAGATAGCATGGCAGAGATAAACCAATGCATACCAGTTGTAACCATTAGTGTAGGTGGCCTCAATTCACCAATAAAAAGAAACACAGGGAGAGTGGATCAAGAAATAAGATCCATCAATATACTGTGTACAAGAAACACACTTAACTTGAAAGGAAATTCATAGACAGAAAATTAAAGGAGAGAAAACAATTGTCCAATGGAACAAGAGACCAGAAAAAAGTAAGGGTAACTTGCCCATCAACCACAGAGGGATAAGAAAGATATGGTATTTTCATACAATGGAAAGCTACCCAGCTATAAAGTTAGGATAATCTCGAAGCTCTTGTAGGAAAATGGATTCAACTGGAGATGATGCTTGTGAGTGAAATGTTTTGGACTCATACTGGTGAATACCAAGTTATCTCTCTAGCATAAAAAACTGAAGCAGCTAGTGGGATCCAAAAAGCACAATAGATATTATAAAAGTGATAGGGGAGGAAATACCTAAAAAGGGAAAGTGGTAAACACTATTTTTCCTATTATCTTGTTTTGAATTCTTGATTATTTTCTTAATTTTGTTAGGTTTGCTTTTATTTTGTCTTGTTTTGTTAGATTTTACTGTGTCCGATGGTATAAACAGCTATTTTGAAGAAAATGAGACATTATGGTAGCCTTTGTTGATTTCCTATCATCTTGTTTTGAAGTTGTATAATGCTTTCATTCTTTTGTCTTGATTGGTTTTATTCTGTTCTGTTTTATTTGATTTTATTGTGTGTGAAGATATGGACAGCTATTTTAAAGAAAACAAGAGCTATAATAGTAGCCATTGTTCATTTCCTATTATCTTATTTTGAAGTCCTGTAATGTTTTTATTCTTTTCTTTTGATTAGTTTTATTCCATTTTGTTTAGTTTGATTTTATTATGTATGAAGATATGGACAGCTATTTTGAAGAAAACAAGAAACTTTATGGTAGCCACTGTTGTTTCCGGTTATCTATATTTGAAGTCCTGTAATGCTTAAATTTTTTTATTTTGATTGGTTTTGTTCTGTTTTGCTTTGTTTGATTTCATTGTATGTGATGGGATGGACAGCTATTTTTTGTTTTATTTTGTTTCCTTTGGTGCCAGGGATTGAACTCATGACCTTGCACTTGCTAGATAGGTGCTTACACCATTGAGCTGAATCCCTGGCCCTGGACAGCTATTTTGAGGAAAACAAGATACATTATGGTAGCCATTGTTGATTTTCTGTTGTCTTGTTTTGAAGTCCTGTATCACTTGCATTGTTCTGTTCTGATTTGCTTTGTTCTGTTTTGTTTTGTTTCATTCTCTTTAAGATAAAAAAAAATGAAAAGGGTAAAATCACTACACACCCTTTAGAAATTCAGAAGATCATCAATACTTAATTTGAAAGCTCTCATAGAATGGAAAACATAGAAGAAATGGATAGATTCCTGGAAACATATGAATAACCAAAGCCAGGTAAAGAAGATATAAAAATTCTGAATAGCCCAATATCAGTTAATTAAATTGAAAACATAAGTAAAAACTTACCAACAAAGAAAAACCCAGGTCCAGAAGGATTCACAGATGAATTCTACAAGAAATTTAGAGAAGATTTAACAATATTCCTCAAACTCTTTAATGAAATCAAAAAGAAAGCAATTCTCCCTAACTCATTTCTGGAAGCAAGCCTTACCCTGATACCGAAAGCAGAGAAAGACCCAACCAAAAAAAAGAACTACAGGCCAATCTCCCTAATGAACATAGGTGCAAAAATTCCCAATAAAATACTACCAAACAGAATGCAGCAAATCATCAAGAAGATTGTACACCATGATCAAGTGGTATTCATCCCAGGAATGTAGAGATGGTTCAACATATGAAAGTCAATAAACATAATACACTATATCAACAAAGCCACAGACAAAAATCACATGATCATCTCAATAGATATAGAAAATGCTTTTGATAAAGTCTAACATTCATTCATGGTAAAAGACCTACAGAAAATCAGAATAAATGGTCTTTACATCAATCTTATAAAAGCCATCTATGACAAACCAAAAGCCAACATCATACTAAACAGACAAAAACTGAAAGCTTTCACCCTAAAATTAGGAACAAGACAAGGATGTCCACTATCACAACCCCTATTCAATACAGTTCTAGAAACATAAGCCAGAGCAACTAGAAAAGAGAGAAATAAAAGGTATAAAGATGGAAAAGGAAGAAGTGAAATTATCATTATTTGCAAATGACATGATACGTAGAAGACCCCAAAAACTCCACCAACAGACTTCTAGACTTAATAAGCTAACTCAGCAGGGTAGCTGGGTACAAAGTCAACACTCAAAAGTCAATAGCAGCTGGGTGTGGTGGCTCATGCCTGTAATCCTAGCACTCAGGAGACTGGGGCAGGAGGATCATTGCAAGTTTGAGACTAGCCTGGGCTACAAAGTGAGCTCAAGCCCAGGCTGAACTGCATAGTGAGACCCTGTCTCAGTAAGCAAAAAAAAGTCAATAACATTCCTGTACACAAACAATAAACTTACTGAGAGAAAAAAGGGAAACCACACCCTTCACAATACCACCCCCAAAAATGAAATAGTTAGGAATCAATATAACGAAGGAAGTAAAAGATTTATACATTGAAAACTATAGTACTCTGAAAAACGAGATTGAAGAGGATATCAGAAAATGGAAAGACATCCCTTGCTTTTGGATAGGGAGAACAAATGTTGTGAACATGGTGATATTCCCAAAACTGTTATACAGACTTAATGCAATCTCGATCAAACTACCATTAGCATACCTCACAGATCTATAGAAAACATTTCTAAAATTCACTTGGAAACAGAAGATACCTAGAATAGCAAAGGCAATTCTTGGCAACAAAGGCAAGGCAGGAGGCATCACAATTTCTGACTTGAAATTATACTGCAAAACTGCTGGAATAAAATCAGCATGACACTGGCAAAAAAAGCAGATCTGAGGATCAGTGGAACAGAATAAAAGATACAGACACAACTACAAACACACTCAGCCACCTTAACTTTGACAAAGGGGCAGAACATGTTCACTGGAAGAAAGATGGCCTCTTTAATAAATGGTGCTGGAAAAATTGCTTTCCACAAGCCAAAGATTGAAACTAGGCCCATGTCTTATCACCATACACTAAACTAAAGTCAAAATGGATCAAAGATCTAAATAGTAAAACAGAAACACTAAGTCTGCTGGAAGACAAAGTAGGTAGAAATCTTGAGGACATAGGAGTAGGCAAAGAGTTCATGAAGGAAAATCAAACTGCATGGGAAGTACTTCAAAGAATCAACAACTGTGATCTCATCTTATTAAAATGTTTTTTCACATCAAAAGAAATCACGAACAGAGTGAAAAGAAAACCCGCAGATTGGGAAAACATTTTTCCAACTGTCCCTCAGACAAAGGACTTCTATGTAGAAAGTATAAATAATTGAAAAAAATCAGTTCCCCCCAATTCAAAGACCCAATCCAAAAATAGGATCTGAGATGAATACATAATTCTCAGATGAAGAAATACAAATGGCAAATAAATATATGAAAAAAATGTTCAACATCATTGGTCATTCGAGAAATGCAAATTGAAAAAACACTGCGATATCATCTCACTCCAGAAAGAATGGCTAAAATCAAGAAATTAACCAGTAACAAATGCTGGAGGAGCTGTGGTCCCCAGTACCACAAAACAAAACAAAATGACCCTTTATGTTATAAGGGTTCTGAGACCATTTTATATTTGACTGATGGCAGCTTTTAAGTTTCGTTTATCCCTCACCTCTTCTGCTCACACATAGTGCAATGATGTTTTCCTACCAAGTGTTTTCCTGGTGAGCCCCAATCCTCATGTAATGGTATTTGAGTTGGATGGAGAGCCCACTAATGGATTAGTGCCCACATAAAAAAGAGGCCAGGGAGCCTGCTAGAATTCTCTTTCTACCACTTGACAGTACAACCAGAAGATGGCCTTCTGCAGCCTAGAAGAGAGTCCTCAACAGAACTGTGAGAAACGACCAGTCTCCAGAATTGTGAGAAACAACCATATTGCTTATCAGCCTCACAGTGTACAGAATTTTGTTACTGCAGCACAAACTAAGACATTTAGACAAATTGATAAGATACCACAATTGACCTGAAGGAGACTCAAGTCATGTAAATCCTTCAACCTGCACAGAACCCCTACACTGGACTCATCCCTCACTACTATAAAAACTCCTTCCTGGCTCCCTTGATTCATTTTAGACCTTCTGGAGAGATCTGCCCTGGTCTTCCAAGAGACCAAAATTATGAGCTTGTGAATATGATGAGATCTCTTTCCTGTGAGTCTGTCATGTCATGGCACAGCAGACCACAGAGGGGAGACAGAGAAGGACTAGTATAATCATAGAAACCTTTACAAACAGAGGTTTCTGGCTGGTGACAGAAAAGAAGCCACAAGGGGAAATCAGAGACTTGAAACACTGCTTGCAGTTTGTAGAGGAAATGGGCCATATGAAAACCAATGCAGATGGTTTCAGGATGCAGTGAGTAGCACTCGCCAGGTAACTAATGAGAAAAATAGTGGGGGTCAAGGAGAAGAATATCAAACACACAGCTGCAAGGAACTTGCTGTAGTCAGGTGTTGCAGGAAGAAAGATTACAATCAGGACACAGAATTTATAATATTATTTATGATGGTTACCCAGTTGTTACACACAAGAAAGTGCAGGAAATCTGTCCACAACACCAAAGTCTGTTCTGGGAAGGCCCAAAGGCCAGCAGTGGAAGCTAGAAAGTCTATGCCAGCAGAATGAAGGATTTGTGCTAGCAGGTTGAGGGTTCTATAGTGGAGCCAAAAAGTGACGCTCAAATGAGGACCAGGGCTCCCTGAAAAGTACCACAGCCATCCTCAGTGACCATGAGGTTCCGTACTCCTCCAACAATGAGAACAGTCGAGTACATGCCAGGAAGCCAGTGTGACAACTTCTGGAGTTTAAACAGCAACTATCTTCCCCTCCAGAGCCACGAAGCAATGCTCAACATAAGGACCAGAGCTCTCTAAAGTGAACCACAGCCACTCTCAGCGACAAAGTCCCGAGCTCCTCTGATGATAATGGCCAAAGTCATATTGGGGGAGCCAGCCTGACAAGCTCCTCCAGAAGACCCAATGGCTCCAAACAGTAGCACTTAGGAGAACCTACAACACCACCGCTCTTCCTCTCCATGTCTCTTTTTATGCTGGTAACTTTCCTCAGGTGGGTCATCTAAACTCAGCGCCATGCTGATTTAATTCAGCTGGTGTTAAGTTGACCACCAGTTTGTAATCCATAACAGAACTGAATTCTGACAACCATGTGAATGAGAGTGGCAACATGGTGGTCTTCTTCTGAGACTTCAGTAAGAGCCCATTTCGGTGAGACCCTTAGCAGAAAACTCACCCAAGCAGGTTCCAGGCTTCTGATCTGTAGAACTGTAAGATGACAAATGGGTAATATTTTAAACTGCTACATTTTTGGCAAATTTATTATGCAACAATTATGAAAAGTACCATATTCTGAGTTGCATGGAAAAAGCTTACTAAGATTGACAACATAGGTTATCCCTTACACTCAAAGAAGTTAAAATCTAATAGGCAAATATGTGTACTAATAAAAAAATGTGACAGCTGCTATAACAACACACTTCCCTCATCCCCCAAAAAAGTACTAGTCGTAATTTGTTCAGGCTGCTAGAACAAAATATGACACACAAGATTGTTTATAAACAGAGCTTTATTTCTCACAGTTGTGGAAATTAGAAAATACAAGACTAAGGTGAATGCACATTTAGTAATTGTAAGGTCCTATTTCCTAGTCTAGAGACAATTGTCATATCATTCTAAATTCATGTAGTATAAAGGGCAATAGGTCTTCCTTGAGCCTCTATTATACAGGCATGAATCCCATTCATGTGGACTCTATCTTCCTGATTTAATTACTTCCCAAAGTCCCTCGATACCACTACCTTGAGGATAAAGATCTCAACATATGAAGTTCATTCGGATCTTGGCACTGCTGTACAACCATGATTCTCAGCAAGGGGCAATTTTTACTCCAATGGACCATTTGGCAATATTTGGAGGCAGTTTTGGTTGTCACCCCTGGAGATATACGACTATCATTCAGAAGGTAGAAGCAAAAAATCCTACTGAAAGGCCTACAATGCACAGGACACTCTCCACACTCCCCCTGCCAAGAGAAAAGAATTAACTGCTGCAAAATGTTGACAGTGCCAAATTGTTTTAGGAATAGAGAGGAGAAAATTAATTGCAACTGATTTGGGCCAGTTTCTGAGAGGTGGTAATACTTCAGCTGCACAATGAAAGACAAGCTTGCTTTTGACACATAGTCTTATTTAGACTCTATCACAAACCATACATAGGTAGAGTAGACTGTTTTATGGAGTTGGAAAATAGTAACCACTTCTCTTTGTCCCCATCTTCAGTTCAAAATCCCAATGTGGTTTTGCTTTTAGTGGTACTAAGTGCTACAACCCAATATGTCACTCAACAAAAAGTTATTTGAAGAACTAAGGTGTAGGA
Organism: Cuniculus paca; assembly: GCA_004365215.1. NCBI lineage: Eukaryota > Metazoa > Chordata > Mammalia > Rodentia > Cuniculidae > Cuniculus > Cuniculus paca. The sequence goes on along the minus strand of RJWT010025962.1, from coordinate 877 downwards.
CATGATGCTGGAATTTATGAAGGGTACAGAAAATAATGAGCCAGCCATGCATAGGCTGCTGCCACCAGGGGGACAGCCAGAGCCAAGCCTTTCCCCATGAGTCAGTGCCATTCGCAAACTGCAGGGGAGGAGAACAAGAATTCAGCAAGAAGCAAGCTCTCCCTGTGAACCAGCACCATGCGTGGGCTGCCACCACTGGGGGCACACCCAGGCCCTAGCCCCTTCTGGCACATAGGCTGGAAAATAAGAGCCATCCCCCTAACCCACCGTAAGTGACCGGCTGATTCGAAGAAACACAGCTGCAATGATAGCTAGTGAGGTGAAATGCAATTTGATGCTTGTGGTGTTTTGGTGTTTCATTGACTTTGGAGGTCTAGGGCCAGTGGTCTGATCATCTATTCAGAGGATAATGGTACGCAGTGTGGCATCTATGGGGGATCTCCTTCTGAAGGTGGTAGCCACTGTTAATTCCCTATTATCTTATTTTGAAGTCCTGTATCATTTTCATTGTTTTGTTGGGTTGGGTTTTGTTCTATTTTGTTTTGTTTAATTTTTTTATAACCAATTGAATGGGTAGCTATTTCAAAGATAGCATAACATATTATGGTAGCCATTTTGAATTTACTATTGTCTTGTTATGAAGTCCTTTATTGCATTCATTGTTCTGTTTTTATTGGTTCTATTCTGTTCTGTTTTGTTTGATTTTTAGTATGTCTGAAGGTATCTGCAACTATTTTGAAGACAACAAGAGGCATTATGGTAACCATTGTTGATTTTGTATTATTTTGAAGTCCTGTGTCACTTACACTAGTTTGTTTTGATTGGCTCTATTCTGTTTTATTTTGGTTGGTTTTATTTTCTTTAAAATAAAATTTTT